>BEXV01000843.1:120014-132363 GCA_003118195.1 Hemicentrotus pulcherrimus | reverse complement strand
CGATAAGGTCTTCCAGAAGGTTGACAGTAGTCGAGCAGGCAGCCACAATGTGAACTACGGAATCCTCCTCAAGATTGCAGAGAGGACATTTTGTGTTGGTTGCTTTCTTAATCTTGGTAAGACGGGTTCGAGTGAGGTAGGTTGATGTGAGGAGCTGTGCTCTTATGGTCAGAGCCTGTCTGATTATTGTTGATGGTGGGTCTTTGGGGTAGAGGTTCCTTGGGTTGATGGATTTGCCATGCCAGAATGCGAGGGACGACTTGGTCGCGGCTCCTTCCTGTGTAGCATCCTCAACTGCAGCGGAGATTGAGTTCTTAACTCTGCGCTTCCAGTAGACATAGGGAATAGGATTTGTAATAAGGTCCTCAATGGTTGGAAGCTTGTACATAGCCAGCATACCTTTAAGGCCTTTTACTGAGGGAGTGCCGATGCTGAGGGCATGAAGAAAGGTCCGCCGCTCGAATCTGGTGGAGTCGAGGTCCAGTAGTTGACCAAGAAGCAGAAGCTTTTCTTGGCTAATTCGATGGCTGATTGGTATGAGGCCTGTTAGGAGAGATACACTCTCATCAGCAGCTGTGACAGGAATGCCTAGGATACGCTTGAATAGATGGGTCTGTGCACGGTTTAGTTTGGATAACATCGACTTATTGAGGTGTACAATAGATGTTCCATAGAGCATCCTGGGGATGCAGTAGATGTTCCAAAGTCGTACAGAGAGGAGAGGGACAAGACCTAGCGTATGAGCCCCTGCACCGCAAAGGGCATAAAAGGCATGAAGGCCTTTCGAGATGATGCAATCAGTTGGATCAGTCTGAGATGACGATTTTGTGATTCCAAGATGAACGTGAGAGACTTTACGGGATATAGTGAAGTCACCCATTGTCCATTCCTGTTGGCTGTCCAACTTACGAGCATTCATCACCACAACTGCACTCTTTGCGGGATTGATTTTGTAGCGCCACTCTCTTGTGTAGGCTTGGGTTGCCGTTATCATCTCTTGCAGCTGTGATGGTGTGTTGCTGATCAAGGCGACATCGTCTGCAAGCACAATGACACCGGAGTAGCGGCCATTTATTATGCATCCTAGCTGACTGACTCTGAGCTTCTTGATCAGACCATCGACAAACAGAGTATATAGCGTGGGAGAAAGGACTCCACCTTGACGAACACCCTGTTGGATTTGGATGGATCGCGTAACTCTGCCATCCCAGAGGACTTGACTTTCCATTCCATTATACATGTTGCGTACGATGTGCTGGATGTCCTGATCAGCTTCGGAATTCCATAGCTTATGAAGTAAGCCAAGGTGCCAAACTTTATCAAATGCTTTCTCTGCATCCAGGAAGCAAATGTACAATGGTCTCTTTGAAGCTCCTGAGATCTCGATTGTGAGTTGAAGGCACAACGCAGTCAGTTGGCATGAGAAGCCTTTGCGGAAGCCAAACTGTAGTTGGTCAGGGATGTCATTGATGGACAGCTGCACCTCAAGGCGAGGCCTGATGCAGGTTTCGAGCAGCTTTGTGAGAGTTGGGGTTAGTGTGATGCCACGGTAGTTGCGAGGATCCTGCATACTTTTTCCTTTGCCTTTGTGGAAGGGCAGAATGATACCTGTCTTCATAGAGTTNGCATAGTGAGGACCATACGTCACGGACTCATGAGTGAGTTGCCAATTTGTATAGTGATTTTCAAAGTTTTTCATGTCATTAAAAATTCATAACTTTCTTATTAGTTATCCGATTTTGCTCAAACTTGTTTTGATTGGTTTGTCTGATTTTTCTGGTTCTAATAAAAGTAAATTATTTTTGGAGTGGACTTGGGCTACAATAAACTACTGCAATTGTGGCAGAGGCTTACCAATGAATTCTCTGCAGTCTTTTCTCAAGATATCTTGTTCAGGGAGATCAAAGATTCCATCAAACGATGTCAGGGCGTTCGCTTTCCCAGCAACATTGAGACAAATCTGTCAAAGAAAGAAAGAATTAATTCATAAACATGTAGACTGTAATAGAACAATAGGAGCAGTTTAAAGATGTAGACACCATCTTCTTCATACATGCAGTTTGTGAATGAACTACTGTACATCTTAATCATGCACAATTGCTTCTAAATCAAATAAGTGGGGGTGGGGGAGGGGGTTATTGGTCCCACTAGCCTAGGTGAACAAAGTGCAAGAGGTCAGTAAGGGAAGGGAAGGGAAGGTACCGGTATTGGAAGTGGCAGGTCGTATTGTCTGCTTAATGTTGTCATCCCCCTCTCTCTCTCACTCTCACACACACTCTCTCCCTCTCTTATCTCTCACTTTCTCCCTGCCATTTGATGGAAAGGCCGAGGTGAGGTGTGTGCATGTACCCTAGCTACTCCACTAAGTAAGAGTAAAGAGACGAACCTTCCAGGCTGATGCACGGTAGATGTTGGGTATTTGTCGTCCTTTGCAGATGTTTCTCAGGGTTCCAAAGTCACAGCTCTCTACCAAAGCTTCTTCCAATTCAGCATGCCTGACATATCAACAACAAAAAGTGTAAATAATGAGCATAAAACTAATCAATGCATAATTAATGATAAAGCTGAGTTCTGGGGAGAGTGTAGAAGAACATCAGAGCAAAAAATATTCCCTGAAAAGCATGGCTCTTCAAATGCCTTCATATTCGAAATATGACATACAATGTACTGTTACAGCTTAAAAATGAGGACCACAGTTTTATGCCACATGATATTGATTGAATAGTCCCATAAATCTTACAGAACCTTGCAGTACACACCAATAGTACTTTATGCTGTATGATCAACTTTTTCTATTTGATTCCACACTATTTCTTTCACAATGCACATGTCATGAATGTTGAACTCAACTTTATCCTTAAGTAACAGGCTCACTTATTATCTAATTCTTATTCATTATCAGGCTTGTATAACAATTGCTCTCGACAACCTAATTAAAGCTTGCCGCAGGCTTATCAGATATAGCAGCAACTCATTTAAACAGAGTGTATTACAATCATTCATTGACCTAAATTAATTGCAGAACAGATAAAAAACATAGATAAATTATAATTCATAAATTGTGAGTCACACTTCTAAATTTGGAGTTGGCAGTTAATAAACTTTGTTCATAATTTCATTGCGATCTGAATAAATAAGCCCTAGAAGGCTAGATCTAGATCCTAGTTCAACAACATATTCATACTTTTACATTCAAATTAATGAAAGAAAACAGGAACTGAGCTGAGCTGAGCCTGATCTGAGGAAGAGTTAATTAGTTATTGAATGAATTGATGTCTTTAAACTTTGAGCTTCAAATACTCCCTCAAACTCAAAGTCAAACTCAAACCTCAAAGGCTCAATTCAACTTCAACTTCAAGTTCAAGTTCAGTGAAAAGCTTTATAAATTTGATGATGGCCAATTTGAGTAAAGAGCAACAAAAACAAAAACAGTGACATATTAATTATTATGTAACATTTCAATAACTTTTCTACAGCACTGCGTGCATGCAAAGACCACTCAATTAAAATGCCTTGCTTGCATACAGCCTGTATAGGCATTCCGTCCCCTCCCATTTTCTTTCACCATTGCGTTGCGTTGCATGCATTGCAATATTTCACAAGTGAAAATCACTCGCCCGTACACAATTCACTTCCCATTCATTCTACACGCACATTCAAACTCCGAATTCACGCTTAAAACAGGCTACATTCACCACCAAATTCAAACCAGAGTTAGTGTTACATTAAGAATTACGGTTAGAGGCATGAAATCCTAAAACAAATAAGCAAGAGATTTTTAAAACCGTTCCTTCTGTCCTACTCTTACCAGCTTGTATCGTCGCTCTCCAAGGCTGCCATTTTACCCGATGACGTTGAGGGTCTACACCGGAAGTACACCGGGGCCGGGGGCGTTCGCACACTGAAGACTCGACTGCGCAAAGCTAAAGACGAACGAACACGGGCAAGCTAGCGGTGTATGCACGAATGACATTATTTGAAGCTTGACATAAAATGCTCATTAATTTTGGATATATTTTTTCGCATGTAATGGCACTGAATGATTCGGACATAAATCATCACCGGCTTTCGTGTACCACAACATTCTTTTCAAATCACCCTGCTTAAACGTCGAAAACGCCGCCAATATTGCCGCTCTTTCCTGGACAGGTTTTGGGCAGAAATGTGTTTTCTCTTCCGCGAAAGGTGGTGAGGGGAGTCTCCATTTGCGTGTAAACCGTGGGGAGGTTATCCGAACGTGCGTGCGATCATGGCGGCGGGGAGACTGGGTGAACTATGGATGAAGTTTTGGGTGCCGCCTCGCCCAGCTTTGAAGGTCGACAAGAAAACTCTGGAAAGAACATGGAAACTCATGGAGAAAGTCATGAGGTTATGCCAGTCTGACAAAATGAAATTGAAGAACAGCCCTCCATTCATTCTGGATATTCTACCGGAGACTTATCATCATCTCAGACTAGTTTGGTCCAAATATGAAGGAGATGACAAATTGCCCGACCTTGTCGAAAATGAGTACTTCAAAATCTTTGTTGACAACATCAACAAAAAGGCAAAACAGACAATACAACTGTTCAAAGACAATAAGGAGAAAATGTACGACGAGAGTTCTACATGTAGAAGACAACTTAACCGAATGTCTCTGATTTTTAGTCACAATTTAGCCGAGTTGAAGGCTCTCTTCCCAAATGGACTTTTTGCGGGTGAATCCTACCGCATCACGAAGGCAGATGCTGCTCAATTTTGGAAGAAAAATTTTGATTCAAGGTATTCATGATTTATCATTTTATTAATATCATTACATTAATATGCATTTGAAATATGTTTTGGTAAAAATATACCTAATTTTATTCATCCATTTTGAAGATATCTTGAATTAACTGACAGCTGTTCCGCACAGTAGCAAGTGTCAAAATGAAACTCGCTGTCTGAATTCCATACCAATTGCATTGTTTATCTCTAGTTCTGCTGCAGGCATAGGCATTGTGAACGCGCGTATATATTGTGCATTGTGAATCTGTGTGTATGTGTGTAGTGATATCTGTGCGCAATGCAATGGCAATACATAGAACCCGGAAACGAAAGACAGTAATTCGGATCACATTGCACAGTGTATGTCTATGTATTAAATGGGCTGTTGTTACAACCCTTTTCATGTAGGGCATTGCAAATAGTAAAATGGCTCAGCTAAACTAGGATAAATTTAAAGGAAAGGGAACCTAATTAGTGATTGCCTTATATCAACAAATATGTACATCATTTCCTTTTAATCTTGATGGTATAGGTTTTTAATTTGTGTCATAATTTTGAGCTCAGTCACAATATTTATGAAGTGTCATGTCATGATATTCTATCTTGAATTACAATGTATGTGGGAAAATTTCTTCTCCTATTTGACTATCACTTTCCTTGTTTCTATATTTAATGGGATGCTACTCTTTTCAATCCTCTTCTGTACATGATTTTTTTTTCTTTGAAACTGATGAAGGCTACATTTATTCATATTAACTTACCGGTACATGCATAGAAGAGGACGTTCAATACTATTTTTTCCGTGAAATTTATTGTGACATAATATTTGTTTTAAAAATCTTAACAATTAAAACTGTCAAATCGATTACATGGTGGCCTGTAATTATATAGACTGAATTTCCCGTCTCTTTTGTTCGTTAAGTCTCTTATTTGGGTAGGGTCGGCTCTCTCTGTAGAGACAGAAACAGACTATACCGCCAAGTGTGTACATTTTGTAGGTTAGGTGTGCAAATCAGTGACCAAACTTGCAAAACTGATCACCGAATTACTCCTTTTACAGCAAATATATCTGCTGCCTTTTACATTGTAAATTAGCTAAAGGCTTAACTTTTTCGGTTGCACTTACCAACTTGACTGAAATAATCCGTTTAATGGTCCATTTTTAGGAAATTATGGGTCACAATCGACATCCATGATAAACATCTTGCAGCGGTAGTTAAACTCTCGCTGCGCATGACGTTATCTTTTTTAGTGGCATCATATACATCTAGTTTAAAGACTCTTAAGAGTTAAATCCAGATTCCAGACCCCCTTCCAAAAATATGAGTGTGGGGCCCTGCCTACACTGTACATGTACATGTACATGTATTTTATCTACTATTGAAATAGCAACATGTATTCTATTTGTGGGAGGTCTGACATTTATTTTAGCGCTTAGAGACTTTGGTGGTGAGCGCTTTATTAGTAACGTTTTTATTATTATTTACAGAAATGATACAGTTGAAGGGTACAACATAAAAGAATGGTTTGATGTTACAAATCTCTTGGCAATAAACATGTTTCTTATGATAAAAAGGAATAGCCAACAAGATTGATTTCGTACAGTGAGTACCGTACTGTAAATGTAGCACAATAGTTCATTGGGATAAGATTCTACTCTGCAGTCATTCATGTACTGTAAGTACTGTACATTTACTGTATGTGATTCTCTTGAGCATAATTACACACATGTACATGTACATTGTATAACTGTGTTTGTAATCCTGTGTATTTGCTTAAGTGCAGTGATCTATTCAAATATGAAATTGTAAAATCAGGTTTATTATAGTAGCATTTCTTTCATACTTAAAGATAAAGGTGAGTTCTGGTATGCGATTGCATTGTGAAAGAAAGGGCGTGGAATGGATCAGAAACAGTTGATCGTGTACATTTTGTGTGCACTGCAAGGTTCTGGAGTCATCAAAATCATGATAAATTTTGCCAAGTCTTGGTATTAAAGTAACAAACACTGAACACAGAAAGCTATATATGGGACAACACAAATGGCGTCGGGGCTAGTACATGTACTACCTTGATTTCTTTGTCTTTCTATGCTCATTACTCAACCAGTACACATTTTCTTCCAAAATTGTTTGGCCCATGTCATTTACATGTATTTGTAATCTTGAACATTCAGTGTAAGTTTCGTTTGATTCTGTGAGATTAATTTTCTTTTTTTTTTTAACCAGAACTGGAGTTTATCTTTAACTTAGCACCATAATTAGGGCCTGCCTACAGCCCCAGGGGTCTCAGACAAATATGAATACTGTAAGCCTGCGTGACCAAGGGAACACATATAAAGTGGTGTTTTTTAGATTGGAAGCGGTCTGTGCGGTGCTGCATTAAGGGGTTAAAAACATCCATTTACATGTACATGTATATCTTTTTTTAAATCCTGCTGTACCCGTTTAAGGGTATCTTTCTAGATCCCGACTCTGAATTGAAGGCTTGTCAGGAAGTGGACAGGTCAATGTTATTGCTTTTCTATTTAATGTACATGTAGATAATTTCAACAGCATGAATTTTACATCAGAAGCGCCATGACACTGTCAACAACTTAAATGGTAATCCCTATTGCACTTAGGAATGCTCAAGGGATTACTGCTACATGTACATGTACATGTACATGTAGGTACAACTTTACAATACTTGTTTTAATAGGAGTACACTTTTCTTTTTAAGAGATGGTTGAGTTCTGGGAAGAGGTAAAAAATAATTTGTGAGCGTCATCATTGTTATTATGCAAGGGTGGAAGAACATCAGATTAAACATGTTCCTTGAAAAGCATGGCTCTTCAAATGCCTTCATATTCTAAATATGACATAAAATACGTAAAAATCGGGGGGGGGGGATTTTTTCGCCATGTGCTCGTGTAGTCCCATGTACATCATTCTGTGTACAGTACTTGTAACTTTGCCAAGATTTGGCCAAATTTCTTATCATTTTGATGATTCCAGAACCTTGCAATACACACGAATACTTTTATACTAGATGATCAACCTTTTCTGATAGATTCCACACCGTTTCTTTCACAATGCAATCACATGACCAGAACTCAACTTTATCTTTAATACACGTTTAAAATTTAGGGTGTATTTTGGCTTCAGAAGAAATCCTTGTTTAGGGGGTGTCTGGAAAACCTTTGGTCATGTACATGTACATGAATGCTTACAGTATTTCTACAGGACTGAGCTTCCTGGGCCTACAGCGACATGTATTAATGTGTATGTACTGCATAATGAACATGTGCATACATTGTACAGTGTGTTTGTAATCCTGTGTATTTGCTCAAGTGCGGTGATCTGTTTTGAGATGAACTTGTGAAATAGGGTTATTGTGACTGCTATGGACAATGAATGAGCAATCAACTGTGAAAAGCTCTATTGAGTGTTACACCTGACGTCAGTACAGTGTACATACACTGAGTGTACACAGCTACTGGTCTGTTTACTCTCCTTCTTTAAAGAGAAGGAAAATAATTGTGTAATAAAAAATTTACCTGTGCTCCCGGTAAATTTCAAATATATGTATGAGAGCCTAAGGCCAATCTATGGTAGCTGCGACCATGACATTCTCAGAATATGCAGTTCTGATATGTAATTTCCAAACGGGAATAGCAAATCGGTAGATTGTAGTAAAGAAACATTGTTTTAAAGCTAAAGTGATATTAATTAGTCTTGAGAGGGAGTAATACAACATAAAGACTTTATTATTTACAATTTCATCACTTAAGACTCAATTTCAACCAAGACCAAGATCATTGAATATTGAAAAAATTGTCTACATGTATGTACATGTACAGTGTATGCTTCCAATATGTTCATTTGAACCCAATTAATGACCCCATACCAAACCTTTGTGGTATTTGCTTTCTAAATCTTATTGATGATTCCAAAAGCTTAGAGTAAACATCATTACCGGATCTATCTATAGAGTTTGGGAGGTGGAAGAACACTCTGTGTACCGTACTAGTTTTTCTAATGTCTACATGGGTAAACTTGAATGAATTGGGAACTGTGATGATTGATCAAGGATTTTGAACAAGAGGGCATGTCATCTGCTGAGAACAAGAAGGCTATTAAGCTTCTTTATACTGTTTGATTGAACCCTTTTGTAACAATTATTCCACTTTTTGGGGTTTAGCTCAATACACTTTGATTCATAGCCCTAACAGGCTAACAAAATATACAATATACAGTAGTAGTAGAAACGAGTAGAAAGGATAAAAATGATACTGCATCCATTTTTGTACACTGTACATTGTATATTGCATTTGATACTCTGAAGTTTTTAAAGGAAAATAATTTTTAAAATCCTTTAATTGGCAACACATTGTGAGATTAAAAATCAATGTTTTTTTATCAAAACTGGCCATATAATTAAAAACTTTTAGATAACATTCCTGACCATGTGTATCATTCTTAGAGACGTAGCATTATACATACATGTACGTAGTGAAGAAAATATTATTGTTAAGAAGAATGTGTGATCAGTTAACCCCTAAAAATAAATTGTGTCCTAAAAGGGTTAATGCCCTTCTTTCTTTCCATGAGTCAACAGACTAAGAATCAGTGATTGTATGTTAGTTTGACACAGTAATGCTGTGGGCTGTAGTCCCTATTAAGTCTTGATGTGAAACTGCCATAGGCGTATGTGGACGCCTTCCTTATGACATGAACTTTTAAGTAATTAATATGAGGTGGTAATATGACTCGTATTAATAAGAGTAGTTATATTTGTATAGCGCTTTTTATTGCATCTCTATTAAGTGCTTTGTGTACCTGGTCATTGGTTTCAATTGCTAATCTGTACATGATAATGCACTCGCTTCACTCCTAGGGGAGTATTCCGGCCGAGCGCCATTTTACAAGCATTTACCATAACTTCTCTGTACATCACGTACATTTAAATTGCAAACATGTATGTGTGTGTGTGACTGTGATTGGGTTTTTACAGACGTAAATCAGTCAGATATGATTATTAACGTCTGGGGACCGACCACCAACCGAAAGACTTGACTCAGTTTCGAACCTGCTTCCTCGCCTGAATCAGTTAAAATCTTCCACTGTTATCTGGTTTACAGGCGCACGCCACGACGCCCCGTTCTCATGTATTCTTTCATACATTTTCACTTCTCTCTGAACCATTGTATCATGAGAGATCTTCCGTCAGGTCTATCAAGTTCGCTCCTCTATGGAAACCTTTTGCTCCGAAGACTATCCTCAACCTCATCTGCATCAACTACAGTACATGTATACATGTATCTCACCCTTTTAAACATTTAACCCAATATAATTAAGATTTCTTCAATTACCAGATTTCTGTACATAGCTTTATAGAGAGTTAAAATCGTTCACTCTTCTCATTATGCCACTTCTTTTAGAACTATCGTGTCATGGAAGATCTTTCGGCAGGCCCTGACAGAGGTCCACCAAGTCCGCTCTTCGATGGAAACCTTCGCTCTGAAGACCACCATCGACCTCACCCGCAACGACTACATCTCCAACTTTGAGTTTGATGTCTTCACCCGCCTGTTTCAACCCTGGTCTACCCTACTCCGCAATTGGAACTGTCTAGCAGTCAACCACAGGGGATACATGTCCTTCATGACGTATGATGAGGTCAAGAACAGATTGGAACAGTACATTAGCAAGCCGGGGAGGTAAGTCAAGACAAAATTTGATTGGAGCAGGAGGGATGGGAAAACATTAAAAAAATCTTTGCTCATGGCAGTTAAATAGAGCCATGTGATTTATGTCATTTTGCAAGAAATTAAAAAACATTACATCAGAAGTTTATTAACAAGTTCATGACATATGATGAGGTCAATTATAGATTGGAACAGTACATTAGCAAGCCGTGGAGGTAAGTCAAGCAATATTGGAGTGGGAGGGATGGGAAATCATACACAAATCAATGCTCATGGGAGTGTAAATGGAGCTACAACAATGTATGTGATTTATGCCATTTTGCAAGAAATTAAAAATACATTACCGGTACATCAAAAGTTTAATAATGTAGAGAGTGAGAATGGATTGTTTTTACCGTACCACCACAATAGTATACTCTGGGTTTCTGTGTTGAAGAGAGCATTATTAACAGAAAAACAAAATAAGAGCAATATTATATATAAATAATAGACGGCAAGTAGTACCCTACATACTGTACATGTACATGTACATAGCCGTGTACATACTGTACCTGTAGACAGTACCGGTAGGTACCAGTATTGACTTTGTAAAAGCACATCAAACAACACCGGTACATTATGTATTTTCCTTTCTTCTTTAAATGATATGCTGGCTAGATTTCCGGTCCGAGATGCGATTTATTATTCATGTACATGTAATATGAATCTTAATGTTGCATAAATTGTGTTCATATTCATTCAAGATATTGTAAAATTTGTAGTCATTGAATGTTACAAGTTCATACCGATACTTGTAGTATGAATAACAAGGAAAAGAAATGAATATGTCTAGTGTACAACCCTCACGACAGAGCAATGACACTTTTCAGAAACGCCTTTAAATTGACACTAAATTGACGCCTACATGTATACCGGTTATATACGAAAATTCTTAATTTCAATGCATTTTCCCATAGGGAGAAGTTGTCCCGTACGTCACGTGTCCCGTACGTCACATACACACATTTATGTTTTGGTATATTACATAACAACGGAAGGTCAGAAAAATATGGTAATAGTTGTGATTAATGCTTGATTCCATAATGAATTAAAATATCATTACCATAAATCTCATAACTTAATGAATTCAGAGAACTTTTACGATGAACTTATTTTTGAAAAAGTCAGAAATTCTCTGGTCCCGTACGTCACGCAGCACATGAATTACATTAACAATTAATTTATGAATTGGTCAGAACTAAAACTTTCCACAAATGAACTAGCCCATAATAATCACAGACTCATACCAAAAGATAGCCATATACATGTACAGTGAATAATTTCATCCATTGCTATTTCTTGATTAATGTCCTGTACGTCACAATCCAAATAGCTTGGACTTGCCCTTCTGAATTAATATGGTGTTTTACAAAGGATACCTGGCATTTAAAGAAACATTTCCCTTTAAATTGTTGAAGAGGAAATGCATTGGTCTGAGGAATGAATTGTTACACAGTACATATGCAACTCATTCAGATCATTCATCAATTCTTTTCCTGTTCGAGGGGCTTGAAATCTAATTTTAACTGAACCTCCTATTATGTGGAGCATTCGGCTTGGAGAAAGCAATAAAAATGCCAAGACAAGTGTTTTCTGAGTCTAAATATACATTTAATGTGTAACTTGACGTCTGTATGTACATGTACTGTAATGTACTGTAATGTACATGACAGTGTACATAATCTAGTACATATACAACAAACAGTATTTTCACATTGTGTAGTACACTGTGTACCAGTACATGTTTTTAATTGTGAGCTTTGTGTGACTGTGATTTATATTGGTAACTTAAATATTTGTCATGATTTCCAAATTCCAAATCCAAATCACAGCAGAAATTGCCAGATATATTGGGGGGGGGGGGGGGGGGGGGGG
>BEXV01000843.1:99217-114940 GCA_003118195.1 Hemicentrotus pulcherrimus | reverse complement strand
TTTTTTATCATCATGTATCAGTCAAAACATATTATTTCACATGATTGGTAATGAGAGCTTCCATTTCATTTTTTGAAATTGGGGCGTTTCCAATACTGGTCTTTACCTTTAAATGATGCATTGCAAACCAATGGAGAAGTGCTCACAAAGGATTTATACAGTTGCCAATTTGTGTAGAGGCCTTCAAAAATGTCAAACATTATTAACTTACTGTACTTGATTTTACTTTCCATTCTGTATTATTTATGTTTTTACTCAAATCAACTTGATATCACTTTATTCCTTCAAAGTTCAAAGGGCGTATTTTCCCTTTAAGCATCTCAACTTTCTCCCCAATTAGTTGATGGGATCAAGTATATATCACAAGTGATTCATCATCATTTCTCATCCATACCGAAATTGAAAACAAAACTTGTGCCAACGAACAGAAAGTGATAGACAATTAACAGTATACCATTACACGGCCATGTGGAAAGTCCCAATGGCGGTGTGCATGTTATACAATATAGGAAGGGGAGGGATACTAACTAATGAAGGGAAGGGAGTTTGTACAATATACTTTCCCATTGATTATATTATTTTGATTTATTCACAAACTAATGAACACGATGATCATGCCAAATGTGGATATCCCATTGTTTGCGGTCAACTGCTCATGTGATAGTGAAAGTTTGTTGATTAATAAAGTGACAGTCATTGCTGTTGATTAGAATGTCACATGCCCAGGATCATTTCATAATTGAATTTACTGAATTATGTGCATGATATTTAATTATGAATGTTGAGTAGTGGTCATGCGATTGCATTGTGAAAGAAACGGTGTGGAATCGACCAGAAAAGGTTGATCACCTAGCATATAAGAATTTGTGTGTTTTGCAAGGTTCTGGAATCATCAAAATGATAAGAAATTTGGTAAAGTCACAAACACTGTACACAGAAAGATGTATATGGGACTACACGAACACTTGGCGAAAAAAACCTCCCCCCCCAAGTTTTACGATAAACATGACATATTTAGAATATGAAGGCATTCGAAGAGCCATGCTTTTTAGGGAACATGTCTTATCTGATGTTCTTCCACACTTGCACTATAACAAATGATAAAGTTCACAAATTATTTTTCACCTCTTCCCAGAACTCAACCTTCTCTTTAATTATGAATGTTGTAGTTGAATAATGTTCACTTAAAACTGCATTGTTAAATGTGGTCGTACACTCACAATGCAATAGAAGGCATTTTAATGATGATGACTTTTATCTGATTATATTATAAAGTACCTTTTGCAGAGAAAAATGTACTTGAGCCCTTCCCATTCACGTTAATCTCTAAGGGTACACATCTAGTTCATATATTATATGTATGGGAGCATATTCTTGAAAGCTTTGAATATGTAAAGTAGAAACATGATTGTGTGAATGTGGCCCTAAATCAAATAGTCATAGCTAGTACATGTATACTTCTTTTAGATATTCAGTGTATAATTCAATATCACTTTTATGTTTTATTTTGTAATCCATTATTTATCTCATCCCACTCTTCTTCTCTCTCTCTCCTTCGCCCCCCTCTCTCTCTTTCTCTCTCTCACACTGTCTCTTTACCCTAACAGATGAGGATTAATTCAAACAGGGTAAGTTTAACAAGCTTATTCTACTCTATTTGTAAGGAATATTATATTGTTAAATGTGTATTACTAAACAAACAAACATAACATCTGGAATGAAAAATAGAAAAATGTAGTAAAGTACATGTAAGTAATTTATGAAAAGATATGATTTTGAGAGGAAGTCTTTAAAGAGAAAAACTTTTCTAAAGAGTAAATAATCGAATTTTGTTAGTAAAGCGTTTCAAATTGGCAACATGACCTTGTGGGCAAGTAAATACATTTTGAAATTGAACTTGCCCTAGTCTACTTGTCTAGTAAATGGTACTAAAGATATATATCTGAAGTAGTTTGTAAGCTTTCTAGATAAATCACTATGTTTACATGAGATTTCAAATTGGCAACATGATGTCTATTTTGTGAGAAAATACATTTTGAAATTGAACTTTGCAATGGCCATTGTCAAATGGTCTTAAAAGTATGCATTACTTCCTGGTTCTGGAGTACTGTTTACCCAAGCAAGGCAATGTGTCATGGAGAGGCTTCAGAAAGTACAAAGATTGCCCATAAAGATCGNGGGGGTGGTGTTTCACAAAGACTATGATCGACTTTAAGCCAGACTTACATGTAACTACATGTATGGGCGGTCATTCATGCCACTGTTTGCTCTCACCATTATGATCTCTAGATAATGTTTTTTCCTTCAATAATGAATTATCACAAAATTAAAGTTCTGTAGAACATGAATGTAGAAAAAAGATTTTAATCCCTGGAGAGCCAGTTGTTTACTAAATATATTGAGTATGAGCTTACCAAATTGAGCTACTGTTCATAGTAATGATAATGATAATCATTGTAACGATTTAGTTAGTTATATGAAATTTAATTAAAATGATATGTAATTGAACTTAAAATGGAATGTGCATTACCTTTACATACCGGTAATGATTATTAACCTTGCAAGATTGACTACCCTATGTATCTAATAATCTCAAGTGGTTCTAAAACTTGCTGACCAGATAAAAGGGATCATTGCTGAAGTTTCCAATTCGGACCTTGTGATGGTCATTTATGTTGAACTATAAAAAAGTGAGGTTTTTAATTTTCTACCCAAAGCCCCACAGGCAGACATTCTAGGTTGCCAATCGTGATTTAACGTGTTTCAATGGCTCCCAGGGAAACTGCTAGATGTTATGTCATGTCTTGCACAAACATTTTTCATCATAGTTTACAGAAATAGGAAACAATGAAATCCTTTAGCACTTTCTAGGTCCCACTGGAGACCAGTCAACATTGGTATTTTTAAAGTCAGATGCCATAACGTATTTAAATGCACATGACTTCACATGGCTAATTTGACACTCTGCATGACAAGGTAGTGATTTGTTTTAGAAAGCTTCATCAAATACATTATGTAATCCCAGTTTCTAGTAGATTATGATGCATACAGTTCTTATTTCTTGTAAAGAAGAATTTAAATCATTGCTTGTTCATAACATCGTGTTGCCAATTTGAAATCATCCATCCCTCGTAGGACACTGATGGTCAGGGCTATACATTCTGCCGCTGTGAGATCAGAGGATGCTTTGATATTCAATTATTATGCATGCAGTTTTTATTTCTTGCAAAGAAGACTTCTGAATCATGTTTGCTTGTCCATGACATCGTGTTGCCAATTTGAAATCCTCCATCCTCTCGCAGGACACTGATGGTCAGGGCTGTCCGTTCTGTCGCTGTGAGATCAGAGGAACAGAACCGATCATCATCGACCCCTACAGCCCCAATCGGATGAAGTCCGCCCGCAGGAAAGCAGAGGAGGAAAAAGAAAAAGAAGAAGAAAATAAAAAAGATCGAGATGATGATGTTGATGTGAGTCAAGTAAAAATAAATTATAGATGATATTGTCATTTGTGAATAGATTATACTTTAAATTTGTGTTATTGGTATTTTTGAGTGAGGGCAATTAATGGTAAAGGGGTTGCAGTTATGATATTGAGTCTGTCTGGAAAAAGAAAACGGAGGATGACAAAGAGGAGTAGAAGACTGATGGAGATGATAAAATTGATGCAAGTCAAGCCAAATGAAAACATCTAAAAAAACAATCCCTCTAGGAAGTCAGAGTGTTATAGTCAAGTCAAAAGAAATGGGTTTTTATTTCATGCTGTAGAAAAAGAAAGAATAGTCCCGCAATTTTGTCTTGTTTTAACCAATTAATCCCTTGAACAGGATATTTAATTAGTTTGGAAGGAAACCAAAGAATTCTTGGTAAATTTTGAAGATTTTAAGACATAAATGCGTGTGTCTTTGATTCTATGATTATATCATAAATTTGTATGTTCTCTTAGACTTGAAGATTATCATGTGACTCGTTTTCTTCTCTCCACCCAGCTTCCAACTAACCACGCCCCTACCCCGCCCGTACCCACCCACATCCCTACTCCACCCGTACCCGATGAACCCGTCTACGCCGCCCCTAAGAAGAAAAACCAGGCGCACCCATTACCAAGCGTTCCTGGTCTCCCTCCACGACCCTCCCCCATGTCCTCCCCGGTCCACTCCCCTAACATCTCGCCAAGGTCCTCGGTCCAGTACGGGGGTGCGAGCAACGGGACTGGTCCCTTGTCACCGACACCCCTTCTACCTCCAAGGAGGTACCTGAATGATGGGAGCACGGAAGAAGGGCAACAAGATGACCCGGAGGGGTCGTATCAAAATACCGGTAAGGATGCTCACTGACATCTGAGTTCTATATGAAATTTAAATTTCAATAGACACTACTTGTAGCTATTGAAAGGCCGTTTCATTGTGGAAGTCAAGATTAAACGTAACAGGAGGAGCAGGGCCCTGTCTTATAAAGAGTCGCAACTATGTACATAAGAGAGAGGAGACTGCAAATTTGCGATTGATTGGAGGACTTGCGATTGATTTGGATCAATCCTAACTTTTTGTAAGACAGGGCCCAGAATTCCAGTGTAGCCAGATTCAAGATTTATTGCTAAATTATACCCTCTTTGTGTTTCATCGAAGATGACATTTTTTTTGTTTCCATTTAGGTCAAAGTTCACCTCAATTTCTCAATCTACAGGAATCCGATGCAACTTGTGAATCCATACATGCCCTCACTTCAACTTTTTCCCTCATTTGAAACCCTTGCATATCTATTCCATGTCATTTCATGCTCTTTCTTGCATTGTGTTCAAAACATCCCCCTCCCCCCAAAAAGAAAGAAAAAGGAAAGCAAAAGCAAAAGACGGGTTATGACACACTTTTGCTAATGAATGAAAATGCATCTTTACCCTAAAGGTCAATCAACTTTTGCTCATGTTGCATTTTGCTCTAGAAATCCCTTTTCATTTCTTCATTTATATATTTTTTCTGACGGAAATATTCCCTTATACATGCATATCTTTCTTCTGGTAACCCATGTTTATTCTACTCTTATATTTCCTACTCTATAAAAAAAAATGCATATGAAATAAAAGCATATATAAGGTTTAATAGTAAATAAATGTTTAGTAAACTGATCTAAAAATGCGAAAAATTTGTAAATTCTGCAGATAAGCAAATTTTTGTTTGGAGCAATCCTTGCAAACTATTGTTAAGAGAGGATTTTTAAAATTTTTTTCTTCTTTTAATTCTTGTTTTACAAAAGAAATAAAAAAGGCAGTGAAAGCAAACATTTTACTATGGTATTTCATTACATATGAATCCTCTTGTCTAAGCCTGTTTTTGAACTGCAATAAATTAAATATGTAAAAATTGCCAGATTTGTGCATTAAAAAATCCTCTCCTTTCTGAAAATGACTTCAAACAAAATAAAAAAGAGAGAATGATTAAGATTTTTAAAAAAATGGGAATAAGATGGAGTATATAGGGTTTGCATCCTGTCTCTCTTCTTTGCGCTCGTTCTCAAAACATTCCCTTTCTAACATTTCATTTGACAGCTGCTCTCAATCAGCAGGCATTTGATGAGAGTCCCCTTCTGCATTCCCATACCAACACCGGCTCCGTCACGGCGCCCGCCACGGCGCCCGCCACGCCTTACACCACCGGCGCTGAGAACCCCGCCAACCTCCTCTACGACACGGAGGCCATGGAGCGCCTCCGCCAGCACGCCGCAACCGCCTCAAACCGCCCCGGTAACCCCTTCCGACGCTCCATCAGCGAGACGACCGACGCCAACGCAGCGCTGATGTTCTCCGCCTTCGCGGCGAGCAACAACACGGGAGAGGTGGCCGGCGCTACGGGTGATTTTCACATAGATTCTTTTCTGAGCTCACTAATGGGTGCTACCACCACCGGGGACCACTCCAATAACCCCATATACCAAAACCAACCGCACCTTCTCCACAACGACTCCTCCAATTCTTCCCCTTCATCCTCTAACTTGGATCTTACTTCTCAGTTTTGTCAAGCTTTGCCACCACCCATCTCTTCACAATCCTTCTGCTCTGACCCCGGCGGTCAGGTCAAAGGTCATGGGCTATCGCCTCTTATCATGCACTCGGGTCAGGCTGTTGGTAATGGTGCTGGTGGTGGGGGTGAT
The DNA here is from genome assembly GCA_003118195.1 of Hemicentrotus pulcherrimus. Lineage (NCBI taxonomy): Eukaryota > Metazoa > Echinodermata > Echinoidea > Camarodonta > Strongylocentrotidae > Hemicentrotus > Hemicentrotus pulcherrimus. The sequence goes on along the minus strand of BEXV01000843.1, from coordinate 108,793 downwards.
CAGGACACTATCTACTTAAACATCACTCCTCAAGCTTCTACAGGCTCACATGGTATCTACCTGTCTCTCTATCTCTCCTTTCCATCCCTTCATGCTAGCATTTTATGCAAAGCTTTCTTTTTTTATTTAGTTTTTCTTTCCTATTCTTTTTTGCTCCATGGAAAAACAAACTTTCATATCTTTCAAATGCAATTATTATATACCTCAATCCTTTTAACTTGATACAGCAAACACAACATATAATATACACAAATCTAAATAAAGTTCAACTTCTTCATCTCTTGCTTTCTCTCTTTTTCTCTCTCATTCTCTCTTTCCCTCTTTCCCTGTCTCTTTCTTCGTGTCTCTCACTGTCTCTCTGTCTCTCTTTCTCCTTCTGTCTGTCTCTGTCCGTCTGTCTTGTACTCTGTCTCTATCTCTTCCTGCCTCTCTCTCTCTTTCTTTGTCTCTTTGTCTCTCTTTCTCTCTTTCTTCCTTCTTTCTCTTTATCTCTGCCTGTCTCTCTTTCTCTGTCTGTCTGTCTGTCTGTCTGTCTCTCTTTCTCTGTCTAACCGTCCTACCCATCTTTGCATGCTAGCATGGGGCATACAGTACATGTATCTACTTTTCTTGATTTTTTGCTTTCTAGTCATTTTTATCTTTCAAAAGCAACACCATCCTCTTACTGCAAAGAAAACGAAAAATCACAATACTAGCAAACCTGCTATAGTGACCACCTGTCTACAAAGGCCACTTTTTGTGTTTCCCTTGGGCGGTCGCTATAGACAGGTTTGACTGTACTTACAAACATAATCAATACAATACTAACTCTAACACAATGAATTTTTGTGCTTTTCTTTTTGAATATTCATAATATGATGCAGATATTTCATAATCATCATCATCATCAGTTATTAAAGTTAGCATTTTCCTTCTTAGGAGGGGTTTCTGACTTACGTGCCATGATGAACTTCCTTCCACTTCTTCTTGTCTATAGTTGGCCTCATCAAGGCCAGCCTCACTGCTTTCTTCCTTCACCATATCTTTCCTCCTTTGTTCTGATGAATTGCATGGACACTTCTCATATTTATTTAGATTTGTTTCATCTATCATTGGTCTGATCTCATAGTATACTCGCTTTGTGTATTTCATGGTAATGTGTCTAATGTCTTTTCATAAAGGTTAAATACATGTTTGATATGTGTGTGTCTGAATAATAAACTGTTTCACTAATTAGAAAATAATATCAATAGCAACAACTAAAGGGTTACTATATCACAGAGAAACAAGAGATCATGTTTATTATACCATATGCCATGCATGTGCATGATACTCTATATGATCTGGATTCGCATGTAATCTAGAACTCCATGTTCAGTTTTATTTGCTTTTGAAAGCTATTTTGAGTGTTTTGATCAACCATTGTTTGAATGTGATTGCAAGTTTTTACTTCCTGAAAAGGTGCATGCCATTGTTAATTGTGTAATACTAAATTACTGTTTAAAGGAACTTTATAAAAGTTACAGACCAACATGTTGTCATCCCAGGAATCATACAAAATATAGGGAAAAGACAAGACTTTATTAAAGAAAGCAAAGATGAGGTCTTTATTGCCCTTTTGTCGAAAGTTTAAAGGTATAGTTCAAATTTGATGAAACTAGTATTTATAAAAAATATTTTCAAGATAACAAGAAATATGAAAAGTGAAATATGAAAAATGAAATATGAAAGTGTTGTTCAATTTTGATCACATGATTTCACTTATACTATCAGTTGGGTCTGTAACTTTTTTTGTTGTTGGTGTAAAAACAATTAATTGGGTCTCTATAATTTGGTTGTACTAGGTTTAAGGTTCAGTGGGACACAATGATTTATCTGCATGGGTTTGTTCATGTCTATTGGTTTTGATACAGTAACAGATACAGAGCTCTGTGAATATCTGCAGGTATCATTATGTGGTGGCTTTTTTGAGGTGCTTTACAGAATCATATCTGAACAAGCCCTTAACCAGTATTCTGAAAATGTTCATGTACATTGTGTAGGTACATTTAATCATGGTTGACAGGAAGGTCCTCGTACTGATAGTATGTGCTTCATAGCGTTCAGAAGTCAGATATGGCGCGGTAATCTGCCACCCCCCAAAAAGAAGCAAATGACATTAATGCCGCGGTTGGACTTGAAGTGATAACCATGTGATCCAGAGTCCAGTGATTATCCACTAGACCATGACACCTCTTCATACTTTATACATACTTGTACACAAATTTTAAAATAATAGTTCTTGGAGAGGTATTACACTTTTTTATCAGGAAATATTCCCATCAAGTGACCTTCGGGACTAATGCTCTGACAAGCCATGCCAAATTGTTTGTATTCTTCTATTAAGGTCATTGATGATGAAAAAGATATCTTGATATGGCTCTTTCATATTGCTGGGGATGTTCAAAATAACCAATAGAGGTGTCGTTGTCGAGTGGATACGTTGCCGGACTCTTGATCACAACATTCTTTGTTTGAGTCCCGCCGCAGCACTAATGTCCTTTGGCAATACATTGATCTACATTTGCCACACTCAACTTAGGTGATGTTTATGGGTTCCTGGCAGGAATTATTTCCTTGAAATGCTGGAGCTCTGTATAAATTGCAGCTAGGCTAAGGTCAGGGTAATTATAGATGCGCCTCGAAATAGATTTATCTAGATAGACGGGCTATAGAAATGCCTATTATTATTATTATTTTAAGCCGATTGTCATATCAAAAGATTTGTATTATTGGATTAAATAAATGAATATATACCATCGTGTCCTGGACGCATTTCACGTAATCGCTCTTTAGCAAGTTTGAGATTACATGTAACCTAATTAACTTTCTCTTTTGTTCTTATTTCATCAACTGTAGATGATGATGCTGTCCAGTATGAATGGCCTCCCCCGCCTCGGAGCGTGAATGATCCCCCGCCTCTACCCCCTCCTCACTCTCATCATGTCCATCAACAACAACAACAGCAGGCCAAAGCACAAGGTAAGATGATGCTGATGATGAAAACGATAATAATGATACTACTACTACTGCTGCTACTGCTGCTGCTGCTGCTATTACTACTACTACTACTACTACTACTACTACCACTGACACCACCACCACCACCTCCACCACCACCACTACCACCAGCACCATCACTACAACAACTACTACTACTACTACTAATACTAATACTACTTCTATTAATAATGTTGATGATGATAAAGGTGATGATAATGAAAATAACAAACTGGAGAAGAAGAAAAAGAAGTAGGAGGAGGAGAAGGAGGACTTATAAAAATAGAAATGACGGTAGTCTTTGATCTATAAACTGATGTTATATACCCTGGTATGGATTCAAGATTCCTCTTGTGAAAACTTCTCATATAATATAATTAACTTAAAAACTATGATAAAATGAAAAAACTAAATTAGGTACCGTAATATAAAAATGGAATAAATGAGAAATTTGTAAAAAGGCCACATGGCCCTTGTCAAGTGAATCCTCTTGAAAAACAAAATACTCTTGTTGCGTGTTAAATATAAGTCATCAATTGAAGTTTGATACTTAATATAGAAAATAATCTTCTTGAATTACTTTTGCAATTTTATTTGATATTCCAGTTATGAGAGAGGCTCCTGAGGGCTATGAACTTCCACCTGCTTCACCTGTTATTCAGCAGCAGAATCCATTATTCCCTAAGGGTATAAGCTACAATGCTAATCAAGCATCAAGCAATGCTGTCCCTCCGCCAATCAACAGAACATCCCCGCAGGTGAGTGGAATAGTCGAGATATTTGGTATAGAGACTGTATGTAAATATGCACCTGGATTAAAATTGAACTTAAACATTTGGCGAACTCTGCTAACTCATCATTGCACGGTGGTAGACCATTTTCACAAATGTTATCAAATTGAATGCATACATCTGTGTCAAGGGTCGTGTTACAAATTATTTCATTCCTCTGTGATGAATATTTATATCTCAATAGTCAGAATACCAATTGCATACATTAGTTGCTGCTAGGTAGGACAAGCATTATGGCTTGCCCTATCCAACAACACAGAATGTATGCAATTAGTATTCTGATACAATTATTTGTAAAAGTTGAATAAAATAATTTGTAATTAGGCAATTTGATTGCATAACAAAAATGGCATATTAGTCCAAGTGAGAGTGACTCGCCAGCCCTCTAAAAATTTTTTTTTTACTTTGTGTGGAATTTCACATCTTGGAATTTACACCATTTCATGTACCTACATGTAATTACTAACTTCTTTTTTATTTTTATTTTTTAAATATTCCTATTAAATGATATTGAAGATGACAAATGTTTATAATCAGTTTAGAATCCATGGAAGTATTTGCAATTGACTCTAACTCTCTTGGCTAACCAATACTTGATTTTTCATCAAGTTAGTCAAGTTAGCATTCATCCATTTGCATATACATGTATACCTCGTACAATAGAATATTTGATCACTAATGTCCCTTCAAAAGCTAGACTTCATCTCTCCAATCTCAAAGTACCGTAGTCCTTTCTTTTTGGGCATGATCCATTGTTGATCTGAGAATTTTTCATTCACCTAAAATCTTCTCTGTTTCTTCATGTGGTTTGATAGATGGACATTTTCTTTGTGTGAATATTTAGTCTCATATTTATAAACATTTACATGATTCGCACACAAATGCATGCTTTATTGTTAAATAATCCTATTCATACATAATACATATATTGTTGTTTGTCTTGGACTAATGTTGCAGACCTGGGACTTGTTTCACAAAGCCTTTTTTCAATGACAAATGACAAAAATCAGTGACAAATCTGCTGATAACCAATCAGAAGCAAGGATTTCAGTAGCTTATAACAAAAACTGTCATTTTTCACTGATGACAAGTTTTGTGACATGCCCCCCCCCCCTGTACTTCTCAATTGTTGAATTATGCAAGAGTATATTCCAAAGGGGGAAAACAAAATAGCCAATTGAAAAGCTATAGTCATACAGTCATTAATCAATATAATAAATATAATAAAGAGGAAGAATTCAGGTACTGCTAGTAATCACTGAACACTATTTCATGTGCATGATTTGAAAATTCAATTGCAAAATCTACATGTACGCAAATTGCTTTTCAACTTACAAAATCGCTATAAAGACTTTGACAAGTATTTAACCAGGGGCTATAAGCCAAGCATGATGTATTTTTGAGGGGTATGTTTAGTTGATTTCCATGGTATAATTGAAAATACTGAAAACTTTATTGCACTTCTCTATCTACAATATTGCTGAATTGTACTTGTTTTCATAGCAGCTCACAAGTACACAGTGTACCTAAAATTAGGATGAATATGGACAATGGGATGAATTAGGGCAAGAGTTTCATTTTTTGGGACACACTGTGTTATTGTTTTCACATAGAATGATGCTCTCATTTTTTTTTCTTCTTTTCATGATAGATAAAACAATGAACAGGGTTTGTCTGATACCTTGGAATTATAGAAACTTTGTCAAACTTTTCAAATTTGTATCGCTTTCCTCCGGAAGCTTAAACGTGCAGCAAGAAGGTGACTTGTTTAATTTAACTTGTCAAGGAACCTTGTTTATATCCAGAATGCAAGAAGGCTTAGCTACTTTCAACAAGTCGCCATCTTGGCCTTTAATAACAAGGCGCATTAGCGAGTTCAACAAGTCACCTTCTCGCTGCACGTTTAAGCTTCTGTTCTTCTCACGCTGACATCTCAGTTCAAACCAGTCCTGATCACCCCGATCCTGTTCATCCCATTTTATTCTGGTCCAGAACTTTCCAGTTTCATTTAACCATATTGTATTCTTGATTTTCTAGTACATGTACTAACCATGCATAATCATCCTTTATATCATGCACGCCACGTTCAGATCTCTAATGCATCTTCCTGGCCTATTTCTGTTTCAAGTGGTAAGATATTTGTGTCCTTAACCCCCGGTGACCCCCTCCCCCCTCCCTTTCCCCTCTCCTGACCTTCCTTGTGTGCTTTGTTCTAAAAATGTGAGCTTTTTTGTGAAATGAAACCATACAATTTGTCACCTTGGTCCAAAAGAGGATAATTCATCATTGGCTAATTTGTTGTTCTTCTTAGATTTGTAAAAATGGAAGAGCTTGATACAACATAGAAAATAGTAAAAATATGAGCCACCTGCCTAAAGTGGTCCCCTATATTGCCCCCCCTCCCTCCTCCAGGAGAAACATGTGATGAAGAACCTGTCTTTATAGACCACCTGTCTATAATGGCCACTTTGTGTTTCCCTCGGGCCGCCTTAATACAACACCAGTATATTTGTAAAGCGCTTAGAGACATTTGTATTAAGCATGATATGAAAATTAAATATTATTATTATTAATAATAGACTGGTTTGTATTGTTCAAAATCAGTTTTGGGATTGTTTTGATTTCTAAAAAAACGTTCACTTCCACCCCTTATTCCTACGTTTATTTTTGCGAAAATAATAATATAATAATATGTCTTGTTTACCCAGGATAGGGGTCAATAAATATGTGATTTAGGGACATTCTTGTGGCATAGACATGTAGTAATTTTTATCAGTTTTATTCCTCCTGGCAAAACCGTTTGTTATAAAATGCAAAAGAAGATCCGACATGTAAGCTATCCAAACCTTGTATCTAACTTTCAGTTATCAGTATCTCATACTTTTATACCCCCCCCCCCCCCCCCCCCCCCCCCCCCCCCCCCCCCCTCCATAGTTATTCCAACAGAACACAGGTTAAAAATGCAGAGATCCGCAGTGCCACCTCTTGTTGCTGTAGATAACCCCATAGATCCCCACCTACCCATGAATATCTTGTCTTAACCTGTGATCTTGTGAAATCGTTATAATTATTAAAGCCGTTTTGTGTTTTGCGGAACCTGCAATCCATTCTTTCTTGAATTTCAATATGCTTCAGAGTATTGTGTTTGTTTCGTATCACTATCTGGTGTTGTAGGTAGTTTGCATGTGTAATTGCCGAGCCTTTATTGTAGGTACATGTACCTAAATGTCACATAAGTAGCTGCGTCATAAGTTTCTGTTTCATGACAAGATAATGTATGTTCATTCATTGAGTCAAAATGTTGAAGGTCAACTTTTTTGAAAGCTGTGCATATTCCTGAGGGTTAATGTACTTGCATGTCTATCGTGGTCATTATTGATACTTTCTGATCTTTTGGTCGTTGAAACTTAAACCATCGTGACTAATTCACCATTGATGATCCTTCTTCCTTCAAATAAAAAATGGTTTTGTTCTTTACAAATCAAAGGCTATGGAAATTCAAGGAAGTATTCTGCTTCTAAAAACAAAAAGAGATTGAAATAAATACTGCTGCAAAAATAAATGAGATGAATGTTGTGTACTTTGCACTTCTTATATGCATATCAATGAATCTGTCTACATGTACATGTAGGGGCATGCAGCTATGTTTCTACTCCCTAAATGAATTTGCCTTCTGCTATTCATTTATACTTAATGATTTGTCACTAAGCTTTGTGACTGTAGTGTTTTGAGTCAGTTTACCATATTGTGTCACTCTGTGTATCATGTTAACGGGGAATTCCATCCTGATATTAAGTTGCTTTTAATACAAGCAGGAAAATGGTAGGTACAGGTCAGTGAAAGTTTAAGTAATATAATAGAATAAGAAAGTTATGAACTTTTTAAGGTGCGGTCATTCAAACATGAATTGGCAACCCATTGAAATATTTTGGGAAAATTTTCAATCATACAAGTCATGTACATTCACCCCTAATATGGTTATGGCTAAAATGTTTGCATACACCCCTGTATGAAACAAATCTATTCTTTCATCAGTAACGAAGAAAATAAAAATTTATGACATTTTTTTTACAGAGCAAATTTCATCACATGGATGCCAATTTATGTTTGATTGATCTTAACTTCCAAAATTTATTACTTTCTTATTTGTAATCATAATAGCTCTAACTTTCGCTGACCTTTTTCTCTTATTTTTTTGCTTCTATTAAAACCAACTTAATATTAGGAGGGACTTCCCCTTTAAGGTGGCAAAACCAGAATGCTAAGGTTATTTTTTTTTCTTGAACATGTACATGTATGTGTTGTCACTATCGTGCATGCAAATGAACTAACAACTCTGTTTTATTACCCTCCCTTTGTATTGATTGCTGTATGACCTAACAATGCTTTTTTGAGTTGCTTTAGGAATATTCTACATGTAAGCAAGGATGACAGTCTGCTTGTTCATTGTATTCAGTGTGTACATGTATGTCATTTCTGTTTGATGGAAAATGAGCCTAATTCTCACTGATTCTCACAACACTGCCACCCACAACCAGGTGGTCTGTACTTCTACAGAAGAAAAAGAGAAGAGCATGCTAGGGATATCAAATTGCTGATATTGTATTCAATTTGTACCCACTGTGTTTTTACTGGACACTGGTAGAAGAAAGAATGAGCCCATTTCTCAGTTTCCTTCTGTCATACAAGGATATAAAGATGAATTGCAATATCAGGGCGTGTGTGTGTGAAACTGAAAGAGAGATGATTATTAGTATGAGATGTTTATTGTAGAATGATTTGTATCAATGGGCTTATGCCCTATTTGTCCTTTGATCCTATTTCCTTGTATGCTCCACCATGCCTCATGTACATGTACAGAGTGAGTCAAAAAAAAAGTTTACTGGTACACCTAAAAAATTGCTAATTATTTTATAAATCAGCTATGAACAGTAAATTTGTATACATCATATGAAGGAGTGTTTTATCCCGAATCATTCAGTATCATTTTGTGTGGTATGTGTTCACGCTTCGGTGAACAGGAGGCATTGTTTGCAAGAGTGGCCATGATAGGCAGGTTTGACTGTATGTAGATTGAAAATGTTCATAATGATCTAACCATTTATTTCATGGGTTCCGGGGGAGTGTTTCACAAAGGCTAAGATCGGCTTTAAGTTGGACTTAACTACTATGGCAGGCCGTCATGCCACTGTTATTGTTTACTGGCATTGGTCTCTCAAGCATGGTCATAAATCAACTGCATTTCAATCTTTTGATAATTCATTATTGAAGGAAAAAATATAATGATGAGAGCAAACAGTGGCATGAATGGCCTGTCATAGTTAAGTCCAACTTAAAGTTGATCTTAGTATTTGTGAAACACTCCCCAGGACGACTTCATGTTACCCTGGACTACGCTGCCAAACAGAACATCCTCTCTCCCTGGACAACTCCACCCTTCACAGAACAATTGCTCAACAGTTGATTTCTCCTCAATAGATGTCCGAGGTTAACTGGGGTATTTTTCAGGTGGTAATTATGCACCTCTACAGGGGATCATTGTAAGAGGGCAAGTAGTCTTAGTGTGCTGTCATTCTCATATAATACAGGTTATGTGGGTTCCAATATATTACTGTCCAGATTTATTTTCAACTGATTGTTCTGTCATATTTAACAAAATGTAATGTGCCTTCAATTTTTCCTTTGCCTTTTCTTTCTCCACAGACTTCTCCTCCCGCCCAGCAGGGAGCTCAGGGAGCCCCCGCCGTTCCTCCCCCTCCCCTTCCAG
>BEXV01000843.1:81113-99155 GCA_003118195.1 Hemicentrotus pulcherrimus | reverse complement strand
CCCTCCCCTTCCAGCCCAGCCCCGCCCTCACCAGCCCGCCCATCCCCCTCACCTACCACCATCAAACACCCCCCGGTCAACGCCCCGTCCCCCTCTACCGCCTGGAGCCGGGGCGGCCACCAACGCAGGCAGCATGGAAGCCATCATCAGAATCCTGACGCAAGAAGGTTTCCATCGGGAGGAGGTCGTCAAGGCCCTGGACATCACCAAAAATAATGTTCCAATGGCTCGTAGAATACTCAAAGAACTTACAATAACTTACTAACATGTGTAGGAATTAGTCTGCTAAAGGTACATGTATTTTAACATCTACCTTTGTAATAGTAGGCATCTACTGAACGGTTTCAACGGGAGGAGGTCGTGAAGGTGCTGAACATCACCAAAAGACAATATATCCATGGCTTAAAGGAACCATCGCACATTGATAATGACAGTGTTGTAACTGTTATTAGTCATTGAAGAATGTGTGTACCATTGCTTTACTACTGCTAATGGTAGGATAGGGAATTAGTCTGTTTGAGTTTTCTTACCATTTTCCGCTGGTAATGGTAGTAAAACCCTGACTATAAACAAGAACAACATGCCCATAGCTCAGAAGATTAGGACTTGGATTCGCTCAATGATAGTGGTGGGAATTCATGTATTGAAGTTGCATACGTTGCCCATTATTTCAGTTTAGAAATGGGAATGAAATGTGTTTCATACCATTGCACAGACGAATGGTAACTGATCACTGTACTTAACCAAAAATAAGGTGCCCATGGCTTGTGAGGTACTCAATGGAAGGTACCATTGTTCACTTTTGATGGTAGAATGAGCCATTGTCATGTAAAACTTTGTACCATTCCTCTCTGCTAATGGTAGGTTAGGGAAGAAATCTACTCTGCTTACATGTATCCTTCAATTGTTCACCGATAATGGGAGGAAGGAATATGTCGTGATCAAAATTACTCTTTTACGTGTATTAACTTTCAAAATGTGTTTGTATACACGTTCGGTCTTGTGAAAGTTGAATTTCGTTTCACATTCAAACTGTCAGGGTTGCAAAGTCAACTGTTGCTCATTAATTCCAGGCTCTCATGAAATGAGGCTTTGTATATGTTAATTACAATGGGCTTTTTTCCAAACTTTTCCCAGATAGCATCTGAAGGAATAAAGTAGACATTGCATTATGTTATCTTGGACATGGGAAAAAATGCTTTCTTACATAGTGATTAGAAGTGTCAAAGTTCCAGGGGGCACATGCTCTCCCCCCCCCCCCATCCCCCACATCGAGTGATAGACAAAAAAATAGAAATGTGAAGCAAGAAAGGAGAGAAAAGGAAAGGGAGAAGGGAAAAATGACAGAAGAAGAAGACACATGGGGCACCTCCTACCTACACCCTCCCTCTAATATGGAGCCTAGAGCTTTGTGATTATGGAATATTGTTATAGTCATCATTATAGTTATGAAACTATTAATGCCACTTTTAAAATCTAGTATACCCCGACACTGCTGCTTTTCAACTGTTAGAAATGTTCACTTACAAATTGTTCGCTATAAAAAGGTACTTATGATGTATGAAAACTGTGGTTGAACCATTGATTGTAGAATGTTCAAATCCACTAGATTTTCTTATTTTATTGTTATTTTCATTTTAGTTTCCGTTTAGGCAAGTGAAAATTTGTAGGGAAGAGATTGATTTTATAATGCTCTTGATAGAATAGTCTGCCAAGGCTATTGAGAACCGACTTACAAAGAATTACTGTTATCCCTCTTTCTCTTCAGCCAAGTTATATTGAGAGATTAGCGTTTAGTCATCATGTATGTTATCTATAGGTCACACCAAGGTATCTCCATTTTTAAGGGAAACGTATCGACAACACAAAGGCCAAAGAAAATGTCGGACTTACAATGTTCAAATTTCATATTTCCTGATGCGTTTCTACTTCCTTACTCCACACTGAACCGGTATCGAGACGGTATCGAACCAAGAATGCATGGATGGATAGAAACGCATGCAGAAATATACGCATTAAAAAAATCAGAGAAACAAACTGATATCAAAATGAAAACAGTTTTGGTGTGACCTAAGCATTATATTTGTTATGTTTGAGTAGCAGAGGCAACCTTCATATTGAGATGATACGTGTAGCTTACCATGTATCTTGTATTAAATTTGCTATGAAGGCATAGGAAGGTCTCGTTACCAAGACCTGGGTAGTGTTTCACAAAGACTAAGGTCGACTTAAAGTTAGACTTAACTATGGCAGGCCGTTCATGCCACTGTTTGCTCTCACCATTTATTGGCATTGATCTCTCAAGGGACGTACAAATCGTGGTCACAAATCTACAGAATTTACCTTTTTTGATAGTTCATTATTGAAGGAACACAAGTAATCTAAAGATCATAATTGAGATACCTATGTTGAGAGCAACCAAAGGTCTGAATGGTCTGCCATATTTATAGTCCAACTTAAAGTTGATCTTAGTCTTTGTCAAACACTCCCCCAGGTTTTATCTTGATCAAAAGTCGAGCCACTGCACTGCAATTGAGAGCTGGTCTCTCGATTTTACGACAACCAAAAACAGATGAAAGCATTCATTCAAATCACCAATCACTGATGCTTATTGAACACTGATGTATTATAAATGATCATTTTACTTCCAATGTTAATATACGTTATTTGTTTCTGTTTTATATATTAAATACATAATGACTTATAATTCATATATTCTTTTAAGTTACTGTGAATATTAGGGAAATAGTGCAGTTTGTTGCCATTTAAATATATGTATTTTTGTATAACTTTCCTCAAATGGTATGTTCATATATTTACTGTAAAAAATAGTTACCTACTGTCAAGGATATGTATTTTTGCATTTACTGACATGTTTATGTTTGAACATAGAGGGACATTGACCAAAACAGGTTGCATAGAATTCAATATCTACTCAGAGAAATATATACCATGTTAACAATGCAAGTTGGCAATTTAAAACAAAATGTCCCTCTACTGTTATGTCAACAAATGCTTGACAGTCATCAGTCTTCAACGCTCGTTATATCTTCATGGTATCTGTTTAGAGCAAAAAGGGCATTAAAGGTAACGACCAGTATTGGAAACGTCCCCATTTTCAAAAAATGAAATGGAAGCTGTTATTACCAATCATGTGAAAGAATATGTTTTGAATAATACATGATGATAACAATTTTTCCGGGAAACTGCCTACTAATTGATATATTTGGTAGATTAGTTTATCTATGGTCTGTGAGAGATAAATGCATGTGTCGCGCACGTGTGTGCATAGTCCCATATACATCTTTCTGTGTACAGTGCTTGTAACTTTATTAAGACAGGGCCAAATTTGTTATCATTTTGATGATTTCATAACCTTGCAGTACACACCAATACTTATATGCTAGATGATCAACCTTTTCTGATTGATTCCACAACGTTTCTTTCACAATGCAATCACATAACCATAACTGGTCTTTACCTTTAACTCTGGTTCAAAGTTCATGAGTAAATTCCCTTCTGGCTCTAAACAGATGATATTTTGATTTAAATAATGTACCATATTTTCTTAATGATACGCACCAACAAGTCCTCTGCTTAGAGTCAGAAGAGTGTGATTTGGGCCTCGTCTGAATTCATGTCATTTTTTTAAAGCGCAGCTAAGTCCTTTCTGGCTCTACACATTTTGTTGTTGTAAATGTGTTTAATTAAAAATGTATCAATGGGGTGAAGTAATTTACCGTGATATAAACAAAAATGGCCTCCGTCTACATGTACGTGTAAAAGCCAATGCAAACTTTTGCTTATTTACTGGTATATATGATATCAACTCATATTTTTAAGTTTCCATCTTTCACTTTTTTTTTAAAGGATTGAGTATTGTTCATAGAATATTAGTTTTGATACCAAAAGGTGAAGAAAATCATCCTGGCATTATTGTGATTATTTTGTTTTTGCAGCATCTTTCAGAAGTTGTTCTATTTTTTTTTTCAAGGATTATTCCTTTAAATACAACTTGTATCTTGACTGAATAAACCATTGGGCTGAAGTCTTTTTGTGTAGTAGAAAGTATTGAACTATTTTGTACTGTATGAGGTATCAATCGTGTAAGAAATAAGAAAATTGACATTGCTTTTAAGAAATAAATATTCCATTTATATTTGTATTTTTAAATATTTTAATGCATCATTTTTATAGACAGGTTTGATTAAGCATTGAATCTGAAAGAAATATATATATATATATATTTCTTGCAATTCCTGGAAAAGAAATCATGATTATGTATTTATGTTGAACTTACTTTTGAGTATTTGACAGAAGCACATTTACACTAAGTTTTACATTCATGTATTTAGACAAATATAATGTTTAGCATATTGTTGTTTAAAGTTTAAATCTACTCAACTTTTCCAAATGTTGAAGTTTGTAATGCCTTTCACCACGTTGTTACTATAAACAAAATGCCATGCATAAAATGAAGGTATTGCTTACTCATGTTGACTCATCACCATCATCATCATCACGTGCCTGGGGGTGTTTCACAAAGATTCTTAGTCGAACTTAACTCTAATTTGGACTTAACAAGCATGGAAAGCCGTTAGCATCTTTGAATATATTTTTAAAAGTAATTTTAAAAACGTGTAAAATGTTGATTCAAATCATTCATATTTTCCATTATCAAGGAGATTTCATGTTCTTGATGTAGAATTTATGAAAAGTCTAAAATACTTAATTTTTTTGCTTTTGAATATATTTCATTATAAGGCTACAAATGGCTCTCCATAATATTTAAGTCCAATTTAGAGATAAGTTCAACTAATAGTATCTTTGTGAAACACCCCCAGTTCTAATACAGACATTGGCAGTCATGGCCCATCATTCCTTTTTATTATCTATGGTGACTACACCGTATGATACATATGGAGTGTTGGATGGTCTATTCCACAACATTTCGGCACAATTCAGTCTTTCATTTAGTTTGCAATTGAGGAGACATGTGAAGAAGTGTATGAAAGAAATACTTGAAGTCAATAGCATTTGAAAGGCAAAGTAGTAGAAATAATTTGAGTGAAAATTTAGGTTTGGAATCAATTAGGTGAAGAGAGGGACAGGTCTTATTTCTTCCACAAAAACAGTGGAAAGATCATAAAGGATAAATTGTTTTTGTTGTTGTTCAGTGATTGACTAGTGTATTAGGTGTCTGGTATGTTGAACATTTGTTTGAGAGACTGGAATTATTTCTAAGCTACTCTAGAAGCTTCAATAGATATCATTTTACTTGTCTAACAATCATCCCATAATGTTTTTTGTTGTTGTTTAATTCTGGATGAAGAAAATCATTTCCTGTCATTGTTTCGGTCTTGTCATGTCTCTAAATTTCCAAAGAAATTTTCCATGCATATTTGCGACTTACTTGTGGAGGTATACATGTAGATGTTTCATGGTCGAGTGGTTAGAACCCTTGACAAGAGATACAAATTAAGGTTTTGGGTTCAAGCCTCGGCATAGCCATTTATGGCCCCAAGGTCATTTTATCTGATTGTATTTGATTCTCTCTGCCAAGGTGTCTTAGTGGGTACTTGGTAAAACGTTAAGGTTAATCTATATGAATAGACGCGAGCTTCCTTATTGAGCAGAATTGCTACTGACCCTTATGACTCGGATATACATGTAGTAGAGTCTTTTTAAAAGATATGTTCAAAATTTATTTTACAGTGATCATGACAATTTATATTTAATTTGCAGAGTAACATTGTCATGAGTGGGATCTGTGGTCATTGATAATCTTGTTTCTAAGCAGTGATCCATTATTATAAACAACTTTACAAAATCCAGGAACCTCCTTAAAGTTGGGCAGTTTAAAATATATACAGCTCTTGCAAAGTATTATTTAAGGAATAATTTACTGAAACATTTGTTCTTCCTTCAAGAGTATCAATTTTTTGGTAATATATTTTACAGATCCTAACTGATGGAAAAAGCAGATCAAATGGTTAAGAACGTCTCTCAATAATGTATGCTCTTGGAAGTGAAGCATGGCGACAAAATCAGTCACTTTTTTAATCTTAGGATGCTACAACCTATCTGAACAGGCGTAGAACTCTGACAAAATATTTTTAGTTGTTTTTGTTTTTATGTAAAAGGCTCGCTAGAAGAAATAGAGGCTTGTTATTTGGTACGGCACCTGCACAAGTTTACTTATAAATGCTTGTCAGAATTTGATTTAAATGAAAGTACTGCATCTGATATTTTTGTGATGTATTTGTATATGAAATGTATGAAAGCACTCTTACCTATTTTCCTTATCTTTCATGGATTGCAAATAATACAATTGTGAAATTGTCAATATTTTTGTTGTTCATCACAATTAGCTGAGGAACATTTTTTTTACATGATGAACTGTATTATACAGATTAAGAAATGTATTATATGCAAGCATATAGTCAGCATAGTTGAAACAGGTAAAAATGTCTTGTATTTTTATGAAATGAATATATCAGATATGTAAGTGACATGTATTGATTTCAACATTTAATTTGTTTAATGGTAATCTTTTTCATTGACTTGTATTAATCATACGGTTGTTATGTGGTATATTGTATAAACTGCTACATGTGAATATGTCGTGTATAATTTCTTAAAAAGCTTTGATCGAAAATGTACTAAAAACTTATTTGTTTTAAGCCAGAAATAAAGTATATATATGAAATTTGGTGGTAAGAATGCAAAAAAACCTGTCGTATTTTTTTCATTAAGAGTGATCATACCTGCATTTTGTATTTTCAATAGTGAGAGGGGAAAGAGAGAGGGAGGGAGGGAGGGAGAGATGGATGGAGACACATACCTGCCAATATTTGAAAAAAGGAATGAGGAATGTTTTAGCACGATATGCCTTCAAAAATAAGAAATCGCACTTGCAGTGGCAGTGTAATTGGCAATGCGTGGTAAATCTGTACCAAAAAGCGAATACACATTCGCTGCTTGATCATACAGCCATTCAAAGCACGTAATACGTGACCTCTCAAATCGCGGCACGTGATAAAACAAGCTTAATTTGGCTTAAGCACTCTCTCACAAACACAATTTTTGTTTTGAAAATCCGGAATATTCTAAATTTTCAGGTCCTTAAAATTCAGAAAAACAGAATATTCCAGATTATTTGTAAGGGTTGGCAGGTATGCAGACATATCTGTGGTCTGTTTTTCATTGAGAGTGATCATACCTGCATTTTGTATTTTAAACAGTGACAGGGGAAAGAGAGAGAGAGACACAGTGAGAGTGGAAAGGTGGAGAGGAGTGGAAGGGGGAAGGGAGAGAGGAAAGGGGGGGGGGGGTAAAGATGAGGAGGAAGAGATGAAGAAGAGAGAGGCAATATGAAGAAGAGAGCAACAGGGAATAGAAGAGAAATAAAAAGGTAGAACCAGAACTATTGAAAAAGGGATGTATGCTACAGAGAGAGAGGGGAAAATAGGGTAACATAATTCCTGACAATAAAATACATTTGCAAAGCCTATGAGAGGTAATACAATGTGCACACAAAAAACCATTAAGTATTTCCAGGAAACAAAAACATACTCCTACATTGGAGGAAGGTTGTGCCAGTATGATATTGTGCACAAGTATAATATGATGCAAACACAGATACTAATGATGATTAGTAGACTCTCACTTTCAGTCAGCAATTAAGACACTCCTTGACAAGGCATTAACCCTTTGAAACAGTTTCACTGTCATTTTATGTGCATTTACAGGCAGGTCCTATCGAATTTCGCAATCAACGAGCTGGTATAATGAAAGTAATTGTATTGATTCATAACGATTAGTGCCACACTCATTAAGAGGTGAATCTATATCACAAGGGCATTCATATTTTACATTTCCCTCTTCTTTGTCTCAATCAGGTTCCAGTGACAGATATCCTGCGCATGCATGATTTCATTTGTTATATCTATTTCTTTCACTTTAGAGCACGTGATTTGGGTTTTTCCATGTGTAATATGCCAGCGGGTCCCAAGGGCATTAACTCATATCTCGTAATATTGAGTTAATGACCTTATGCTACTCAGCGGATAATGTGGTTGTTTATATTACTGGGCTAGTTCCGTGGATCAATTGCATTTGATCGACAGGTGTAATGAACTTGTAAAATAACTCTTTTGATTTCAAAGCAGCATCTGGTTTTTGGAAACATTGTCAAGAAAGTTTACCCAGAAGTCCAACCAAGTTTTGCTATTTTGGAAACAAGGAAAAGGAATCGGAAAACTTCTTGAAGGCACTCCCAAAGACGTTCTCCACTAGTTTTGTAGACAAGGCAAAAAAGTAAGTACATGTACACACAACAAATTGTATAAAGATTTCCATATCCATTTGTTGAAATATGCAAGTGATTAAATGTAACTTTGACTCTATGAAAGCAAAAATGCTAATAGAGTACAGTGCAGAGCAGAGCAAGAGAGAGAGAGAGAGAGAGAGAGAGAGAGAGAAAAAAGGAGGGGGGGGGGGATGGAGCTAATAAAAACAAAGGAAAAAAAAAATTGATTGCAGAATTGGTATATTAAATGATAGATATATATAATGCAGATGTTTTATGGAAAGTGATATTATGAATTACTCTAGCACAAATGACTCTATCTGGAAGAAGAAGAAGAAAAAGAAGAAGAAGAAAAAGAAGAAGAAGAAACTTAAAAGATATCATGTCGAGGAACATGTTGCAATGAATCAGATTAAACATTTACCCTGCACACAAAAACATCACAATATACATGATTTACAATTATACCTATTTATTTAATTGCCAAAATGTCCTCAGTTACATTATAAGTTGCAATTCTCACAAAGAGATCTGAAGGTCTTACTGGTACTGAATATTATCTTTAAAAGTATTTATAAAAATAGACCGGAAACCCAGTGTTAAAAAAACAAATGTGGAGCCTAAAGTAAGAAGGAAAGAAAATGTTAAAACGATTTTCTTTCCGAATTGGAACTTTTCAACTGGTGGTGTTTTTATTCACCCCATTCGTTGTGTACAATATTAGGGCATCAATTTTCACTCATAGAGCAAAAAAACCACAGAGTATTTTGATCTGAAATCTTGTACATACACTTACACATTCTTTCATAAACTCACATTGCTGCTAAAGATACATTTTGAAGTTTTTGAGGGTTTGCAAATCCCTGATAGGGGCTTTAAAGGCCTACTGCACTACTTATAGCTACTTTCGCCCTCTAAATAACAACCAATGCCCAATCGGTGACCATCTGTTTCCCATGATCCTCTTTTTCTTATGTTAATTGAGAGCTGATTTGATGAGACAACCACCTGTCCAGTGACCTTGCAGGGAGGTCTAATCCCTCCTGTACACTAGGATAGATGGGCTGTTAGGGTCCACCATATATCTGTCTGATGATAGTTTTTGCAAAAGATTAGAGATCAAAGGTCAACAACAACAGGAGCCTCATCCTCGGGCTCTTCATCAAAGTCCCAAGTGAAATGTTTGGTCAGGTTTTTCTTGAACTTCCTGCCTTTCTCCTTCAAGGCTCCCTCGGCCTCGGATTGATGTAAGTTCAGAAAAAAGTCCCTCAAGGTCACCGTCAGAAAATTATTGCTGGAGACAATGTCAACAAAGAAATCCGATGGGATCTCCCTGACCTGGAAGTGAAGGATACTGACTAACGTGGAGTAGAGTTCACCGTGAGTAGCCATTGCTTCGATGCAGGAACAGAGGAGGTGGACAAGCTTCTTCCACTGGTCAAAGGCATCATAGACTTGTCCTATGAGGAAGCATATAAAGGCAAGCTGTAGCTCTGCTAGGACACCCTGAAAGTCTGTAGGATAGTTTTCTGCAAGGAGTTTGTCCAGGATATAAGTACGATCCAGGCTGTACTTGGTGATCTCCTTGGCCGTTGCGCCCTCTGGGTAGTTCTGTTCAGAGATCTTGGAGAACCTGATCTCTGTTCCTGGTTCCCGATGCATCTGAGGAAGGTGATCCTCGGGGTTCTTGCTCTTCAGTAGTTCTTTGTTGGCTTCTGCCATGAGCTTCCTATCAGCCGTTGTCCTGGTGGCCATGTTAGGGACAAGTTGGGCCACCGATACAATCTTCCCACTGAGCGGGGACAGCTGCGCAACAATATCCGCACTGATAAGATTAGTCAGAGACAACCAGCGTTTCAGACTCTCATATGGGTACGCTCCGAGGGATGGATCACACTCTTGCAGCTGGGCTTTCTCTTCCGCATCAGAACTGTCTGTCACTTTCACATCTACCAAGTCCTCAATCCCCGCATCCCATCGCTTGATGACAATCTCCCTGGGTTTGAAACAATGAAAGAAGCCTGTCCTGGGAGCACAGTCTCTACTTTTCAAGTTCACTGCACTGTAGTAGACAAAGTGCACTCCCGGTGGAATCATTTTCACTCCTTTGAAGCGGTTACCGGTGTTCCAAGAATTGTAATCGATACCAAACTCTGTTCCTGGAGGAACGTTAAGGAGGATGAGAGCAGCTCCTTCCTCAAACAGGACGTTAGCAGTCTTCTGATCCATGGTACTTGAGGATGCCATTTTGTCTGCTGTTGTAATTGTCCTAAAAAAAAGGAGAATGAAAGTAAATAGAATACATTAATAGTTTGTCAACCAGTAAATATCTAACAAACTCCTCCACATAATAACTATATACCGGTAGACAAACCCTTTCGTATGGTTGAAGGACCAACTTAAAATGATGACATAATTTGGAACCCAATAACAGAGGCTTATAAAGGCTTAAGCCTACGTTTGGTAATTTCTACAAGTATCTAAAAGTGAGGATAATAAAATATTGTGTAAACAGTAAACACGTCCCAAATTTGTCCTATTCCTGCACTCCTTCAATTCACAAGCCGCACCATATGATGTATTAAGCACAACTGGCAATCTGGCATACAGTATACTATAGTCTATAACAATAAGGAGTCAGTATACATGCGGATCAAAAGCTAGTGTAGATCTAAGTACAAATTCTAACTTCTATTCTAACAAACCAGAGAAGCAGTGCCCGTTTTGTCACCAGTACCTATGATCTAAGATCCAGTGTAACGTCGCTACTGAGAGACCTTCAATGGCATTCTCTAGAAAGTAGGCGTCAACAACAACGACTGTCAATGCTCTACAGGATCAGATATGACATGGTTGACATTAACTGGAACCAGTTCTTAACAGAATCATCATCACACACCAGGGGACACAGCTCTCGCTTTTGGACACCTTACTGCAACAACCAGACTTTCCTCTCATCCTTCTTCCCTCGTACCAGTAGAGAGTGGAACATCCTCAAGAAGGACCCTGCAGACTTCCTTTCTCTGGATGCCTTTAAAAGGGCATTGAAGGAAGCATCCAACTGATGGCAGCACATCGCTGTCCACTTTTTTTAACAGCACATCACTGTATATATATATATTTTGCACCTGGATTGAAACCTACACACATTTTGGACATGGCACACACCACACTGCAGTGCGTAATCTTCGTTGTATGAAGTTGCATTTACCAAGGAAGAAGAAACAAACAAAAGTAAATTCGACTACCGTAGGCCTAGACCTATAGCCGGCCTATAAATCTGTTATTCTGGATCTGGATGTGTACGATGCAGGGCCCTACTGGGCATAAACGCATCGGTTAAGAGAGGGGGCGCGAGGGTACTTAGATTAGAAGGCTCTGTCAATGGCCTTCCTGAATGTGCTGGTTGATGTGGAGTTTATGGTGTTAATATTGAAATGACACACAGTTTCATGCACAGATGCACATCATATTTCGCACCTAGATTTATGACTAGATCTACACATATTTTGGACATGGCACACACCACACTGCAGTGCGCATTCTTCATTGCATGAAGTAGCACTAGATCTAGACTAGACTACATGAGGAAGAAGAAAAATGACTGCCGCATGCCGACAGTACATGATAACGAACACAGAAGGGTACACATGGGACTGACCTTACAATACACAATATTTTTACCCTTATTTTGCGGCTCTGCATTTAATGTAGCTGTAATAATTAAGTTCAAGTGTTGTCTATTTATTACAATTTCTTAGTCCTTTCATAGCTAAGTCATTCAAAATCACTTACCGGCGCAATTGCAAACGGAGTATGACAATCGTTGGCAAAAGTTGTGAAATGATTTACAAGTTGAACATAACCCGCCATTGATGGCGCTAGAGTAGAAGTAAGCGATGATAAGATTGACAACTTCTCATGTTTCATTTATCAAAAATAAAAAGGAAAGCGTTTTAAAAACGTAACAGATGGATTTTGTATTGCATGAGTACTTCCAATCGTTTCAGTACCGTAAATCTTCTTCTTATAATCATCATTATCATCATCATAACCATCATAATTATCATCATAATTCTCATAATTGTCATTAAATGGTCATCATCATAACCATCATAATTATCATCATAATTCTCATAATTGTCATTCAATGGTCATCATCATAACCATCATAATTATCATCATAATCCTCATAATTGTCATTCAATGGTCATCATCATATCATCTTCATATTTATCATCTTTTCATCACTACGCTGTCATCATCATCATAATCATTTTCATCATCTGTATCATTCATAATCATAGCATATTCATCATCATGCATCCTCATCATCATAATCAACATATTTATAAATAATCTATTTCATCACTTTATCATGAACACCATCATCACCATTGTCAATCATCATCATCATAATCATCATCACTAGCCACCACCATCTCCTTCATTATCATAATCCTCATAATAATCATCATCATTATCATTTTAATCATTATCATCATTATAATCATCATCATTATAATCATTATCATCATTATAATCATCATTATGATCATTATCATCATTATAATCATTATAATCATAATCATAATCATTATAATCATAATCATCATCATCATCATCATCATCAATGTCATCATCACTAGCCACCAGCACCACCACCATCTCCTTCCTCATTATCATGATCATCATAATTATGATCATCATCTTTATAATCATAATAATTGTTATTATAATCATAATCATCATTATAATTATAATCATGATCCTTCTAATCATAATCATCATTCCCATCACTGACCACCACCACCCTCATTTCCTTCCTTGATCCTTACCATAATCATTGCCATTATCATCATCATCTTCACCGTCAATCTAAGATCGTTTTAAAAAGCTCATGACAGAAACACTGAAGGCAACTAATTGGCTTAAAACACTTTATTCCAAACATTAACCGTGAAATTATCAGTATAAGTGAACAGTAACACAAAAAATGGAATTCAAATTTAAAAAAATGAAGAATTATAACTTGTAGGCCATAGCAAAATGAGAAACCTGAACCATATCCACTGAGAAAAGATCTTCGAACTCTCTTTTTTTTTTACAAGAAAGATGATAGCTTATCAAGCAAACCTGATGGTAAGCACATTTAAGAACTTTGTCAATTTTCTGTAAAATATTCTGTTGAGAATAATCTACACGTACTACGATTTTGCTAGGCTCTGCTTTTGAAATACGCATCTATTGTCATCAATTAATATATCCTCTCAAATTTTCTTTGTATGCATTAAATAATTGACAACTCTATGATACAGGATATAATTATTATTCACTCTTCGATGGCACTTATTACATAAAGACAGTAATAAGTGAAAACAAACGTAAAAGAATAAGATTTGATATGGGGACAGGCAGAATCTGAATGGACGATGGATAAAGATGGAATGAAAGAAACACAGAAGTAGAGATATAATTAAACAGTTTGAGAAAGAGAAAAAGAAAGGGAGAGATTGAGAAGGAGAAAGGAAAGGAGAGAACAAAATGCCTTTTATTGGTGTTGTTTAAACTTTCAAATAAAATGCGTGTAATTGCTTTTTAGAGAGCAATGGATATGATTTTTTGTTTTCACCGAGTATCAAAGCAACTTCTTCTTTTCTCCCTTATATAATGTTCATATACATGTATGCTACACTTATAAATGTACAATCAGTGTATTAGACACAGTAACATTAACTCATAGGTTAAAAATTAACATCTCTCTATGTACATAATGTGTAACACACAGTGTGAACTGAGTCAGCGTTGATTGAAAGTAAACCAACCAGCATGTACAACAAGCAAAGATCTAAGGGCCCATTCAGACACAGGTTGTAAGCCGCATAAAGACACGTGATTGCTGAACAATAAGACACCAGAAGTCCAGCAAAGATTTCTTCATTTTGCTACATCTTCTCAACTTTGGGATCCCAGTTTGTTTCTCTATGTGAGCCTGAAAGATAATATGACATGTGGAGTCCCATAGGTGCGGTACAATATGAACCTAAAAAATACTGCTGCTTTCCATTTATTTACGAGAAAGTTTTGTCACCATGTTTTATTTTTTCTTTAAGAGTTTTTCCAGTACCGAGTCTGAATGGGCTTTACAATGATAAGTATCATCCTTCATTATATCCCAACACCAATTAATAAAACGGAGAGATAGAAAGAAGGAGAAGGAAGAGAAGGAGAAGGAAGAGAAGGAGAAAGAAGAGAAGGAGAAAGAAGAGAAGGAGAAGGAAAAGAGGAAAAGGAAAAGAGGAAAAAAAAAGAAGCAAACAAGTGATGATGATTAAGGACTGACTGATGGACATAGAAAAGATAATGGCTGTGAATATAATTTGTTCATTAATTTATAATACGTACTTTATCTACAGCATCAAATCAACTTTACCGGTAATCAAATCAAATTAAGACAAACAGACTAGTGCGTCAACACTTCTACAGTGCATATCATGTGATGAATAGATTTAATCATTTCCAAGTAGAGATTGGGCACCACTCGAAGATAGACTTCTGCCTTTATATATTAAGACTCGGTTAAATCTGTTAGATTTTTTCAATGTTGCAAAAATTAACAAAATTGCATTGAATGGCTGAAAAATAACACACTCCTTTTTCGAAACGTTCTGGGTACGTAAGTAAAGCAAGAAAATCCTAAGCTGTGTATTGTTAGTACCACAGAGCTACAATTTCATGACTTAAAACTACTTGAGAAAGAGACTACATGAAACAGGCTACATGAAATACCGTCGCTTTTCAGAATCTGTACATGTATTGAAAACAACAACACTGTATATTTCATGATAAATTATTATAAAAACAATTGATTTCATTAAATATCTTGAAAAACAAATTGTAAATGTGGACCTTGCTGCATAATTAACCTGTTCAATCCAACTTGAAAGTTAGTACTTCTGGAAAAGTGACTTTAAGAAGGATAATTCATATCACATGTTATTGGTTCACAGTCATAATAAAAATATAAATGAAAAAATTAATACATGCACACAAATTATATATTGTAGGGATGCCAGTATTCATTGACAGTAATGATTATTTAATACATTAGTAACTACTACAATAATATGCAATAAAACATTATCTAGAGTGAATATAACTTCCAGATAATAATATAATTCATGAAAGAATTACAAACATAAGAATTCAATATCTCTGATTACGGTACCGGTATGGTAAACATTCACAACTTGACATTTTGCCTTGACATTAACTCCAAGGTCACGATTGTGAAATCAGCGATACATGAATTCTTTGTTAAGAGACAAAGCACAATTACACACCAAGGCATTATTTAATGAAAGTGTCATAGTGAAAAGTTCATTGACATTTCATTGAGACATGAGGTGTCAACAAAATTGTACTTATGATGGCTTCCACAAAATGATGCCATTTTTATCATCGTTTAATTAGCTTTCGGCATAAACTATTTTTAAAGGTTACAAAATTCCTCTTCAATTTTTATACACCATTCCTATAACATATAACTTCTGTTGCTATGCTGTCTCTTAACAGAAAGTGATTGAGTTAATACCATCATCGTAAAACACAAATTTTTCTTCCCATTTGGAAAGAATTTATTTACATCCCGCATTTTTGCACCAATCTTTGTAGACTAACAACATTCTTACACATATTTGTACATGTAGCAATCCTACATTCTACAGTATCAAAAAAACACACAAGAAATATAACAATATTTATAAACAGAACGGATACAACTCATGCAATTAATACATCTTGAACGATAATTACAATATTCACAATATAAATGGATATCCAAAAATGTACAATCTTAAACATGATAAATGCAATCAAAAACTGAAAATTACACATGTCAATTGGCTAAAGTACTTTCTGATTTACACTAAACTAACTTTTTTTTTCCTTTTCAATGTTTTGTTTAGAAATGATTTAGCAGCTGAGGGAGCAGAAAATAGTTTATACGCAGAGGAGCTCACAGACGTTGGATGCGAACAAGGGGAAAGCAAATAAGGAGGTAAACTTGAAAATCAGCAAAAGTCAAGATATTTCTCAGGTAAAAACACAATGATTTCTTCTTTGTAGGAGCAAAGACTCAAACTTTTTTTTTTCTGGTCACAATTGTAAAATATCAATTTCTTTCTTTTGATTCTATTTCAAATTGGTGATTAATTCCATGACATTAACGCTGGGTAGAGTGTCTTTGGCTAAATTGTCTGCAGAGTTTTAATCAAATGGAATGTACATCTTTCAAAACATGAACAAAATTTAAGGCACAGCAGAATATTTCAAGACAAATTTAAGTAGTTTATTTACGTTTTTTCTTAGTACTTGTGACCATCTTATACATTTTGCATGTGGTTTCTTATTTTCATATCAGTTTTTTTTCTGGTACTTAAGATCTGTGATCATGTGATCAAAATCTAGATTTATTCATTTTCATTCCCGTTCTATGTTCCGAAACATCAGTGAAATAATTGTTTTCAATTTTTGTTTCACTTATTTTATTTTCTTTCTTTAGAAATATAAATAATTCTGTGGCAGTTTTGGATGATATAAATGAAACTGTACACAACGTATAATGCAGGGTGGAACACAAGCAGCAGCCTGACACACCAATAGCCACCAAGCAACCAAACAAAGTCTGCACGACACGCCTTAGGTTCTATCAATTGGTAACATTTCAAAATATAAAGAAACTTGAATTTGATAGATATGTTTTCTTGTTTTACCCTTTCTCTTTTTTGGGGGTTGCCAAATATCTTGGTCATGTTTAGCTATCAAAAGTGGGAACATATTCTTTGATTAATATGCTAAAAGGTTACCCCCAAAAAGGATTCACAGTCATTTTGGAGAATGACCAGCATTCGCTAACAAGAACATATTAAGAGAAAACAAACAAGATTATTCATAAATTAGATAAATATTTTGTGATGCAAGCATGAATTTGTGACAGGCAGCAAGATTTTGAATATATTTCACTAGGAAGCTTGAGCATCAGGAACAGTATTTGCATCTTACAATTTTCTTTCTTATTTTCCCTCATCGGATTCCACAAGCATTGCCAATTTGGTGATCAGCAGGATTTTTTCAGGGAGGGATATCGGGTAGACATGAAAGCACGCTTACAGTGAAATTGCTTGTTTTCTTCTAAATGGATCACACATATTGTCTGATTAAAATCATCCTAATTAGATAACTAGTGCATTTCAAAGCATATATGCCATTTAAATCATCGATATGATACCAAATTGTTGCGTACAGTTTTTCACTCATTATCTTTAACCTTAAGCATAAAAAGTTGTTGCTCTTGAATAAACGCGATAGCTTCACTCTGAATAACTAAGCTTTAAACATAAACATTGGTCACAGTAACAAGAACTCATACTCCTCTATCTCTAGGGAAATGGCGAAACTTGCAAGTTATGGTATAGGTGCAGAAAAATACAAAAAAAAACATAAATTGGAATTTTAAGGATTCTCTTCCTCTCTCTCATATTGAGGCTACAAAGTGCAGAGAATCTGGGTTTGTTTTTTATTATTTGTTCATTCATCTATAAAAACCTCTTGGTTGCTTCAAATGATTTTTCCAATACAAGTTTGACTGTGCATCAACTGTATTTTCATGCCAATTTCATCTTGAAGGAAACAAACATGCAATGACCATCCTTCCCTAAACCTGTTGAAGA
>BEXV01000843.1:60127-74788 GCA_003118195.1 Hemicentrotus pulcherrimus | reverse complement strand
CCCCCCCCCCCCCCCCCCACTAAAAAAGAAAGAAAAAAAAGTTGGGTTCAAATTAAGCCAAGGTGGATGACTGAAGCCTGCATGGTTAACATAACATGCCCATGTTTATAGATACAGGCTACATTAAGTGGAAAACACTCTGTCCCTTGGATAGGATGGTAAATGGAGACCCAGTGTGGATGAGAGTCACCAGCTTTGCACGTTAAGAAACCACTGCACTGCTCATATAAGAGTAGGGGGAAACCCCGTTGTAGTGGTCCACCTACACACCCCAATCAGTAATACTGGGAGGAGAGACGCAAGGGTAAAAGTGATTCAGTTTGCTTTTTGCCTCCCAGGCACAGGTGATGCCAAATACTTAATGATTTGCCATCCATGTACATCAGGTGTGCAGGAGCAGTTTACAGCTCTCAAATCAGTAGGCAATCCATTTTCTCAGTTGCAGTTGGACAAAAACTTCTTTAATTCCATTCCATGATTTAATCATGCAAGAAATAAACGCATGATACCACATCCTTCTGATCGACACAATGCCTGCATGCATGACGTTAAGGGCACTGTTTACCAAAGCCAGAAAGATTCAAGTTTTCTCTCAAAACGCCGGTTAGTGAAGGGGGTAGCTGAAATAAGAATTTTCCTTTTTACGATTATCCAGAACAAAGATAGCGTACGCCGTCTGTGCATCAGGCAAGAGGGAAATAGTCAGAAATGTTAAAAAGAGGGTAAATGCGTGAAATATATTTTTTGAAAGATGATAGCTTCTTGGAGTTTCTTGACTTGTGCAGAGTTACAGAGAGAGGGAAAAAGAGAGAGGGAGAACAGTGTGGGTTATGCATAGGAAAGATTCTCAAATTTGCATAGATTTTCAGTTATCTTCAAACTTCATGCAAATGTTCTTCAATTCATTTATAAGCAATTTGTTCTGAATTACTCTGACTTCAAATTATCATAACAGATTTGAATGTTGTTGCACATGCTACATAGGTAATGATATCTGATGATATCATTTCATCTGAGTCGGAACAATCCAAATTTGTTCAAAGAGCCAAGGATTACAGTCAGTCTATCCCTTTCAGGTCAGGACTTATTTCTAGGGCGAAACTGATCACATACTGTTCTTCAAATTAGCAACAATAACATTTTTCTTTTATTGCTACCTTGTTACATTAAAAATAAAGCCTCGTTAACAATATACATGAGCAAGAATGTTGTTGAAAAATTGCCAATTTTGATTGAAAAACAATGATTTTCAAAGTCGCTCAATCTGTTGCCAATTTAAGGATTTCAAAGCTTTATTTCCTTTTTTTTAATTCATGTCATTGAATACAATATTGTCATGAAACAAAAATGGATGCAGTGTATGCAGAATTTTTGAAATATTTGTGTAGGCTCTGAATTAAAGTTATTGAGTCAACTACAAAATGTGGAATGATTGTCAATATATCTTTACAGAAACAGTCAAAGTAAATTCAAAGATGTCGAACAGAAGTGTGAACCAAGGGACAGAATGGAACTTCTTTCCGAGGGCAATTTTAATCACTCCAAAATACTACTAAAAATATATCAAATAATGTAACCGGATCAAAGAAGCCAAAGTCCTTGATTCCAGCCAATTTTCATTCTTTTGCAATAATTTCTTTGTCATATATTGTAAGAGAATATTTAGGTAGAAGGTAAACAGACTGAAGCCAATAAAAGCACCAAGATACTAGTCATGTGAAAAGGAGTGTTAAAAGCGTTGTGGTAACGTACGCACCAAAGGGGATTTAATATATGCTGTCGTCAAATTTCTGGCTATTTCAGATGATCTACCAGTAAATTTATTAATGGATCCTACTGTTATCCGCTCTGCTATAAGGACAGATGAATCAATATATTCAGTTAATTTCATTTGTTCATTTTTTTAGGAAACACTGATGTGGGGTCTACCATGGCATCTAGTGCTTGGGGATCTTTGGATAAGTACCGGAACTCAGACCATACTATGTGCCCCATCTCCACTTCCTAGGGAGCATCTAATCACCTAGTTTTTTTTCTTCATTTGACCACTTTTTTGTTACCCTGGGTCTGGAGGGGCAGGGAAGAATGATTGCCTTTCATTTTTATTTTTACAATTTTGATGGTTCAGATATTAGATCTAATTGCTGAGAAGTCAGTTATACCTTGCACAAACATTATTCAACGTCACTCCAGAAGCATGATGCATTATGGGTAATTTGTATGTGGTATTTTTCAATTTCTTCGACTGTCAAAGAATCTCAATGCAGCTTTTTAGATGCAGCGATGTTCATAAACCATCTCATATCAAATAAGATCAAAAAAGAAATCAAAACAAACCAAACTGTGACACAAGAGGGCTAAATGGAAAACCTACCCCAAATAAGCTTCATCTACTATTCTGGAATCTGAAAGTCATAATGCAATTGGCTGCAGTTAGGAAAAACACTGAACTTTCTAGTGGTCATATTCGATATCGGGTAATCCATTAATAAAGATAAAGAGAAAGAAATGACAGATTTGAGGCTGATATTACCAGATCGCACTTATAAGGCAAAGTTGTAGAGAGTTGTACGTTTTGAAGAATTGTGCGCCATAAACTTGACATTATTTATGGAAAATAGTGTGCTAACCTTTTCTACACCGTACAGCTTTAAGTGAACATGTAAGCACCATGCATTACTTGCCCTAGCCAGACATTTAACATGTGTACTACAATCAATGCTTGGACACTCACTACATAGAATAGACCCTTCTTTCCCTTCCAGAAACAAAAGAGATACAGGCAATTCTTTGAAAGTGGAAGATATCCCATTCCCTAACTCTTGGAATGGCAATACAGGGGGTTAACACTTTTAAACAGGGGTCTGATACACAGGTAGGTCCTGAGAAATTAGAGGGAGAGGGTCCTCAGTTTCCATGTGCAGGGGGGCCATAATTCGCTGACACCAGACTTGATGGAAATACCATTAATGGGTGTACAAGTCTGCACACAGCAAACTGGAACACCTGTCATGAGAGATTTTGACATAATACCGTATGGGGGAATGGGTGGAAAATGCATGGCATTAAAAAGGCCGGTTGGTCATAAAACTGAAGGCTTATCCTGGTGACTGACAACACCTGTTATTGGGTTAACACCCAAATGGTGTTAAAATTCCCCATGAGAGCCCACTACTATGGGTCTTTAAATCTGGACCCCTAAACGCAAACAAGTAGAATAGAGCCTTAAGTGATTGTAAGTCAGCTTAGTGACATAGAATGGATTGATTACCAAGAGGTGATGATTAAAGCCTAAATATGCTCTGGGCCTCTTACACGTTTGCTCTGCAGTAATTCACAATAGCCAAATGCCTAACTTCAACCCTGCACCCAACATTATACTTCACCCTAACTCTAACCCAACGCCCAGTCATAACCCCAACTCTATGTCTTTGACAAAATGATAAGGCATGGAGAAAACTTGACCAGAGTCATGTGGGAGAACACCAACTCGACTAGTCCGAGATGCATATCTGCCAGGATTTGAAAATGGAAAATCTCACTCTGAGAGTGAGGCTTAACGGAGCGTGAGCGCTTAGATGCCCATCCATCGCATTTAAAGTCCAAGCACCCGGATTGAAGGGATTTTAGACAAATATTCGAGCAAAATTTGACTAGTTGGCAGAATTGGTGGTGGGATTATTTGTTTACCTGGCCTGGTCCACTCCCTCTATCAGGGGCATCTCCTCCTGGTTTCTTCTTATCTACCATGGCGTACCTGAGAGAGAGAGAGAGAGAGAGAGAGAGAGAGAGAAGAGAGGGAGGGAGATAAAGAGAGAAACATGTCAAGGGAGAGACGAAGAAAAAGAGAGAGGGAGAGAGAAAGAGGGGGAGGGGATTAACAGGGACAGAAAGAAGTAGCAAAATTAAAATAAGTATAGAACATTGGGCATTCATGAACTTACGATCCATTATTTTGTGTACTTGTAATTCAATATTTTTAACATGTTTTTTTTTTTTGTATCTCTCTCTCTCACTTTTCCTTCCTTTTCCTTTTGTCTTTTTCTTGCGCTTAGAAACATTAGTATTTAAAGCGCTTTATAATTATAATGTATTATTTTATTATCATTTGATGTGTCCATTCTGATACGTATTGAATACAATCAATTTCAGCTACATTTAACATTGCTGCTTTTCAAATTAAAACATTCACCCTAATGCAAGTCATTAAACCTTTCACCTCTGTGCTTTTTATTTTATCACTTATGTTAGTCATTCAAACCTTCATCTCACGTTTTTAAGAAAATGACGATGCCCAGGTTGTGCTGAGAAGCTGTACATTATTCTTGCTTTATGCATCTCTTATACACTTTGGTGGGGAATCTGGTGGATTAACGGGCACGAATACAGTATATCTCTCAGAATAATTATAGTTATTTCTTGGGGTGAGGTTTTCTCCAAGTATAAAAGAAATTCAAACTTCTCATTAAACAAATTTAGCGAATAAATGCCGTCACACTGGTCACTTACATATCCTGATTTGGATTATCATTTGTATGCTGGATAGAGCCATGGCCTCTCGGAGCGGCTTGAGGTCTGGTCTTCTCCTGAAATCATACAAAAAAGAAAAGAAAAAAAAAAAAAAAATGTTCATGAAAGTACTGTAAAGCTGCTACTCATGCAAACGACAAGAGAGATCTAGGGGGTGTTTCACAAAGATCCTAAGTCGAAATTAACTCTAAGTTGGACTTAACAATTATAGAATGCCGTTAGCATCTTGAAAACAAATTGTTATTGCAAAAGGCATCAAATGTTGATTCAAATCAATCATCATTCAAACCTTCAATTGATGAATGTTTACAATCTTCACAACATGATCTTTAAAAACAAATCTATCTGATTAGTGTTTTACCATTGTTGCCATTTTGTCAGGTTTTTACTAACTTTTGTACAACCCTGTCATTTCTAGATTTATGTGCGCCTTGGGTGCCACTATAGGCAAGATATGTGGGCTATTCAAATATAGAATCCTGCAGCTTATTTATCACAGCTATACATGTATGTACTTAAATTCGCCTTCGAGGTAAAATTTATGAATCTCATGACACAAAAACCCTCACCGGGCAATTTTTTCTTCTGCCAATGACAATGTATGCATCTTAGACAAATTTAGGATAAGGATTAGGTTTAGGGCAATGAGGTAAAGTTTAGGCATGTTAGGATAGGGTTAGGATAGGGTTAGGGTTAGGGTTAGGCTTCATATATGTAGGTAGAGTTAATTTTTATCTTTTTGCTCCTGTATTTTTGTCACAAACACAAAGATAGCCCAAATCTACGGAAATTGTCTTGAGAGAAGGAAACAGACAGAGCAAAGTGTGAGTACTGGCAACACATTAGTTTGATACAACTTTTATTTTTAAAAAGGGATGGGTTTATAAAACTTGAAGAAATTGAAAATGGGAAAGGAGGAGGGGGAGGGGAAGGGTTAGAGTTAGATATCCTACATTTAGTATTCATGAAGGAAATGATTGCTGGAATGTGGTGCAGATTTAAATGAAAAAATTATACACAAACACTTCTTTTTGGCTTTGGAAAAATTATGATTGAAAGGGCATTTCTTCCGTTAATGCCCCTTTTGCTCTCAGCGTATGAAATGTACATGATATTATGACCTACATTAGATCTGTGTATAGATGCATCTAATGTATAGCATGAACATGATGCACTATGTTGCCTACTCTGAAAAGGTGAAAACTGATGAAAATGTTCATGTATGTATATGTACTTGAAATGAGATCATGGAAAGAGCAATTTGTGATGTTCTGTATGAAATTTAAATTGAAAACAGAAACAGCATTGAAACATATGGGATTTTGATTAAACATGATATGAAATGACATAAACTAGCTCAATGAACTAAAATGAGCATAACTTTACATTAACAAGCTGATGTTGAACCAGTAACTATGGTGATATTAACCTCCTGCTAGTGGCAAGATCAAATTTTTTGAATATCAAGACAACCTTCCTACTAAAATTTTAATTCTAAAAAAATGTATGACTCAGGAGGGTCTTTTCTCTTTAGAGGACCTATGATTACAGGTTATTTATAATATGTTTTGAGTAGTGCCCCAAGGGAGAAGGCACTTCAGAGAAAAATGGAAATAAATGATAGTTTTGTACACAACAAATAAGAGAGTTATCTACAACTATGTCACGGTCTACCGACCAAACTGCAAATTTGAGATTCACATAGGCTCAGTGATCTTATATTTCAAACATTCATAACTTTCTTTTTATTGGTCTGATTTATTTCGAACTATTGCCATGCTGTTTGTCTCATTTTTTTTGCTTTCATACAAATGAACTTATTACAAGGGTTTGATTGCTCGTAAAGTACTGGTAAATTTCTTAATGAAATGACAACATTTGCAGGATAGATGATTTGCATGTGACATAATCCGACCAATGACACGTTTGCGCTGTGGTTTATGATTTAATACTTGACAATACTTTTGACATGAGCTGACAAATAGTAGTTGCATGTTGGTTTATGATAAGCATGTGAAAATGGTAAGGTCACATTTGTACATGATGTGGTTTATTGCCATTTGGTGTACAACCACTTCGTCTACTTCCTGATTGGTCTATTCCCATGTGGTTTACACTCGGCTTGACTACTATCCACATGGTCTAATATTCATTTAATTACATAATCACACTATTAAAATGAGGGACAAAGAAAGCGGACAAAATATACAGTTCCTCAGATAGACAAAGGAACATCCCTTCACTTCTATTATGTTCAAATGTGTAGAACAGGTGAATATGCATGTGACACCTGTTCTACACATTTGTACATATTAGCAGTGAAGGGATGTTCCTTTGTCTACCTGAGGAACTGTATATTTTGTCCGCTTTCTTTGTCCGTCATGTTCATAGTGTCATTTAATCATAAATAGTAACAATAATCAAATGATTATTAGACCTTTAGCGATAATAGACGGAATGGGCATTCACCAAACTTGGAATTAGACAAAATTGACAATAGACCAAAATTTGTAGTAGACTTTTTGGAGATTAGACCAAATTGAAATTAGACCAAATGGCTATTAGCCTAAATGGTGATAGACCAAATTACAAGTAGACAAAATGATTATTAGACCATGTTGATAGTAGACAAACTGGTTTTAGACCAAACGGCAATTCCCCCATGAACTGACCAATGACATGTTTGCGCTAGCTGTGGTATAAGTTTTGCATGTGAAGGGGGGGATAAGATCCCATACATACCTCGGCGGTTACATCTTTCACATTATTTAATGGTGATTCAACATCGTTCTGAAAGTCACATCAAAGTCACGATTTATTCCAAGTTTTCACCTTCAGTTTCAAGATTAATTTTATGCCATTTTCAATATTTGCTTTCAAAATTGTTTTCTGTATGTCTTATCATTACACAGGGAGACTCGAAGTGCCATCAGACCTACAGATGTTCAGTCAAACCTGCTTTATTGACCACCTGTCTGCTAAGACCACCTGTCTATGAAGACCACATGTTTTGTTTCCCTTGAATATGGTTTCTCATTGAAACATTTATTAAAGGAACCTGTCTATAAAGGTCACTTCTTGTGTTTCCCTTGGGTGATCACTTTAGACATGTTTGACTGTATATGAATGTGGGTGGTGCACAACTGTAGATTTAATGTTTGTATGTGGTAGATTATGATATACACTCTATGGGAATAAGCCTGAGCGTGATGAAGGAAAGGTAAGGAGTGGTGCACAAGAAAAGCAGGGACTGTTCCCACTAAAAGTAAATCATGCAAGACTATGATAACAAGTTTAAAAGGGGTGGAAATGGTGAG
Organism: Hemicentrotus pulcherrimus; assembly: GCA_003118195.1. NCBI lineage: Eukaryota > Metazoa > Echinodermata > Echinoidea > Camarodonta > Strongylocentrotidae > Hemicentrotus > Hemicentrotus pulcherrimus. The sequence goes on along the minus strand of BEXV01000843.1, from coordinate 66,941 downwards.
GGAATCACAGCAACTTTGGGCCACCTGTTTTGTGAATGGTGTTCACATGTGTCCTGGTTAATAGTGGAATATCGACACATATATCATGGAAGTCTGCACTTAGATGGTTGATCCATTACTTGCTTGATTGATTAATTGATTGAACAATTGAATTGATTGGTTAAATGCTTGATCAATTATTTGTTTGGTTGATCGATTGATTGAATACTAAATTGATTGATTGAATGATTGATCAATTATATGTTTGGTTGCTTGACTGATTGAATACTAAATTGTTTGATTGAATGCTTGATCAGTTATTTGTTTGGTTGATTGATTAATTGAATACTAAATTGTTTGGTTGATTGATTAATTGAATACTAAATTGTTTGGTTGATCAATTATTTGTTTGGTTGGTTGATTGATTGAATACTTCATTGATTGATTGAATGGTTGATCAATTATTTGTTTGGTTGATCAATTGATTGAATACTAAATTGATTGGTTGAATTATTGATCAATTAATTGTTTGGTTGATCGATTGATTGAATACTAAATTGATTGATTGAATGCTTGATCAAATATTTGTTCGGTGGTTTGATTGATTGAATACTAAAATGATTGGTTGAATGGTTGATCAATTATTTGTTTGGTTGATTGATTAATTGAATACTTAATTGATTGATTGAATAGTTGATCGTTATTCATTTGATTAATTGATTGAACAATTGAATAATTGAACAATTGCTTGCTTGGTTCATAAAAGTATTTACCCATCATTAGAGTTTGCACTTAAGAATAATTTGTTGATTAATTAGTCAATTCAGATATTACCTAATTGATAGATTAAATATTAAATTCCATGTGATAACTGGCTGCACTGGCCGAGTGGTCGATATATATGCAAATCAATTCAGCTATTATTTATTGTATTGATTATTTTTTGTTAATCAACAAAAATAAAATAACTTTGTTTCTTTTTCTCCTGGTTGACAACTTACCTTCTCACTGCCGTTACTGGATCCTACCGCGCTTCTAGCAGGTTTGCTTGATCCGGTGCTCTTTGGTCTGAAGGTGAAAGATAAACACAAATAAAAAAGGTAAAAATGAGATCAATGAACAAACTGCCTCAATGTTCATATACAAATATGAACTTTAGACTAGATGCGTTTACTGTGTATGGCATCAATATGAGCTTGATCTACCACCCTCTGATCTGTAAGTGAAAGACTGACACAAATAAAAAACAGATTAATCAAACAATGAATAAACTACTTAAATGTTTAAAACCAAATAAACTCAAAGTCAACGATTATCCTGAGCACATGACAATGGGCAATTCCATAAACATGCGCCATAAAGGTATATGACATACTTCTTCATTCTTACCACTTCATTAATAAAGTAGAAAAGAAACACACAATACAAAACAAAAAACAAAAAACAAAAAACAAAAAAAGAAATTAATCAATTTGGTATACAGTTTGCATGTAGACTACCAGTAGAAGTTTCTAATGATACATACAACATACAATAAACAGCCATAAGTGCAGTGTGCATGCATTTTGCATGTAAATAATCATGCATCTACATTTTTCAATAATGCATTATAAAGCATACATGCGTGATATAGAGGGATTTTCCCATCAGCACTTAATGTGTATAGTTGTGCATGCCATTCATTTTATCAGTTGTGGTAGTAACCGTACATGTAGTAATAGTAAGTATAAGAAGTAGCAGTGGTAGTAGTAGTAGTAGTAGTAGTAGTGAGTGGTAGAAGTAGCAGTAGTAGAAGTAGTAGTAGAAGTAGTAGTAGCAGTAGTATCAGTAGTCATAGTAGTAGTTCTAGTAGTAGAAGTAGTAGTAGTAGTAGTAGTAGTAGTAGTAGTAGTAGTAGTAGTAGTAGTAATAGTAGAAGCAGTAGTGGTGGTAGTGGTAGTGGTAGTGGTGGGGGTGGTGGTGTCAGTATTAAATGTTGTTCAACATAAATAAAAGAAGAAAAGTGAGTATTTTGATTTAGTGGTTACACACATAATATCATAGTAAATTTGTTATTATTATACCTGTATGACAAACAATTAAATATACTGTAAATTTTAATTACTACGATATATCATATAGTAGAAGCCTATAAAATCAAACTGAATCTAAAACTGGAGTTCGAGCACATATACATGCATTTACATTATATGTCCATCAATTTAAGATTATATATGTTTGATTGCATCATAATGGTTCATATATTATGCACCTGTACATATAAGCCCTTGTAATGGTGTGATGGTTTATTTCATGCCATGTACATTTATCATTAGCAACACGACCATCATGTACATCATCTGTATAGAAGCAGATGTAGATGTATTTAATATAATACCATAATAACAATAATAATAATAAGGGTGGCTTCTTTTATAGCGCACATGTCCGTCGCATTGTGGCACTCCTTGGCTGCCCCTATTATTAACCTGGCTTTAGCGAGGCGGCCATTACGGCGCTCTAGCATTTCAAGGAATTAATTCCTGCCAGGTACAAATTTACTCCTTGCATAAAGGATCATGTGATGCACTCCAATTCTCGTTGCCATGGTAACTAAAGTGCCCATCGTTATGGAGATGTGAAATTAGTATGAATTTTGGAGCATTACTAATGCACCAGCACATCTCTAGTCATACGTGTCTCTGCATAATAAGCAATAGAGGCGTTTCCAATGCACGCATGAAAAAAGGTTTTTATTGTCCGTTGTCCGTCAGAAGGGGCGTTAACTCTGTGGTGAAGTATAGGAGGAGTTAATGCTCTTCTGGCTCTCAACAGAAAAAGCAGCAATCACTTAACATAAATGCCTACATAATTAGCAAAGTGCTTCTGCACCCTGAACATTCATTGAAAAAATGTTAAACATAAATAAGAACATGTTGGAGATATGGAATAACACTAATCAAGTGTCATTATATTGTATAAATGCAGTAAAATATGAAAACTGCACTATCTATGTAATTGATGCTAGGTATAAAATAAATGTACATGTACATGTCGCTCATGTTTTTCTCTATTTCAGTTTGTTCTATTTAATGTATTTTCCTTTTTTGTGTGTGCTTGTAGAATATAACAATAAACAACGTTGTTTACAATTCAATGTATCTTTCTCATACTGTTTGTTTACGATACTGAAATACATGTACAGTGTATATATCACATGAAATTCTATACCGTATTTCATTGCCTTGTAATATTTTGAAAAAGATGTGCAGAATAAAACACATTGAATGATAATCCACTATGCCTCATCACTCTTGACCAAGAGTGGAATATGCAAGATGGATGCCAGGAACGTTTAAGACAACGCTCATCAGCACTCAACATCTAAGGGCCCGAGGAAATTCTATCTATAACCCAGCTACCCTCAAACGCAATGGTGATGTACAGATCATGAAAGAGCAGGGTTTTATTGTCAGTAATGTTAGTTTTTCTTTGGTAGATGCCTTGAAAAGAGAAAGATAATCCCAATCGCTACCAATTGTAGGTAAGAAATTCAAAATGGACGCCATGTACATCAATACAACGCTCATAATCATTATCATGAAAGAGCAGGGTTTCATTGTCAGTAATGTTATTTTTCCCTTGGTAGATGCCTTGAAAAGAGAAAGATAATCCCAATCGCTACCAATCGCGGGTGGGAAATTCAAAATGGCTGCCATGTACATCAATACAACGCTCATTATCATTCAGCTTCGAGGGGCCTTAAGGAGTTTCTCTCTGTAACGCAGCTGCTCTCAAACCCATCCACTATGTCATCGACATTAGCATCGGATGTCATCCCTGCTATCTCAAATTCCCTGTTGCCATGACGCAGCATCACCTTATTGATACGGTCATCGTACAGATCCAGGCTGGATGTGTTAACCTTCACTGGTGCTTCATTCACTGCCAATTCACTTAACCCCTCGACTACTGAATTCTCTAATTCCTATACGCTTAATACAGGGACCATCCGGTACCAGTAGGCAATGGTTAATTATTAATGGCGAAAATGTGTTGATGTGATGTAAACAGAAAAGAACATACAAAATTATACAACCACAAGTCTTTGCATTGTTATAGAGCCATATAACTTGGACCTTTCTAGTTTTATTTTTATTTTGTTTAAATTTTGTTTTTATTCATTTTCTTTTCATGTATTATCTCACATTGTATGTGCACATGTAAATAGCTGTTTGTTATAGCATATTGGTGAATTGTACTTGTTGCAGTTGTATGTGTAATTTTCATTTATCATCTCATGTAGTATATGGAGATACATGCATCTTGTGAGATAAATCAAGATGGGAAAACTTTACAAAATTCAACAAACTTGAAGAGAGTTCTAGATAATTCTTTTATTTTAATATGATAGAGATAATGATTTATTTCAGCATTTGGTATGCACATATAGGGTGTCAGATTAAAAAAACAGACAGATGCAAAAGCTTCAGAAACATGTAACTCTTTACATGAGACTCTCTCAATATACAGTAATTCATGAGCTCAGATGCCTTGTTGCCATGGCGCAGCATCACTCTACAGATGCAGTTATCATAAAGCTCTTACTTGGGTTGGGTGAGTATATTAAGTGTTACATGTGAATAATGTACTGTGCATTCCATTAATCATTTATGGAAGAAATATGATGTGCATAAAAGAGCTATAAAGCCAAGGAGTAATCAATTTTTTGTTTAATTAATTGAAGAAGTTTATTGTATATTTCAGTATTTGTACAACTTTCATTCATTGTCTCACACTATGTACATGTACAGATATCTTGCTACATTAGATGCAAAGCTTGTCAAAAAATGAATGCTTGCAAACAATACCATCGTGATATATGGTACTGTAATAGCTCTGCAGCCTTGTTGCCATGGAGCACCATCACACTAGAGATGCGATCTTCATAGAGCTGCTATTTGGGTGTGGTGGATATATTAACCTTTACATGTGCTTGATGCAGAGTGAATTACATTAATTATTGATGGTGACAATGTGTTTGAGTGAGAAAAAAAAAACAACGCCAGGAACAATGTATAATATGGCGCTACAAAATAGGGTTCACTGCGTTACATGAAAACAATTCAAACATTTCTGCTCATTAACATGTTCTAGGAGATATTATGTTGAGATTAAAAATATGTGTAGAAACAAACTAATATCGTTGGTTGTGTAGTGTCTTCCAAAAATGCTTCACTATCGAATCATAGGAAACATATTGAAATGTTATGTGTATTATTGTGTAGTATCAGATATTTATAATCATGTTTATAAAGGTATATTTAATTCCCCCCCCCCTTTTACATTATATAATCAATAGTATTATATTGTATTTATGAGGTTTTAAAATATATATTTTCCTATCAATATCATCTCCTGAGGAAATTTATACACCACACTGCAATACGTTCTCCATTTTCTTAAACGATTTCATTCAAATTAATATTTGTATTCATCTCAAAGCCATTTACATTTTGAAACTTGTAAATTGTATTTACAAAATACTTGTTTCGTTTTCAATATCTCTTAATGTGTTATCAATGTACTTTTATGCCACATACTTTTTACTCTGTCAATTGAACAATGTCAGTTATTAGCTGCATGTTCGATGATTTTTATCTCGATAAACTAAACTATATTCAATAAAATACAATGTAGTGTATGTACATCCACGGTGTACAGATGGGATAGCTGCCATGGTTACACACAGCTCAGTTCAGCTGAAATACGAGTGAGTATTTTTGGCAGATACTTAGTACATCGTGAGAGCATTTACGCTGAGAATCAATAATGAAAAATCTTTTTGAATCAATAACTAGCCTCAGGTCAACTACTCGGCTGCAATGCATACTATATCGCTATGACAGGAGATTGGCGATTGTTTTTCTTTTATACCAATGTGTACATAATATTCATGTGTAACTTGCATTTTTAATGTTATTTCTTTCCAGTAAAAACATGTTCAGAGTATTGCTGCTAAGAAAAAGAGGACGGAAGAAAAGGGTAAAGGAAGAAAAAAGTAAAAGAATAAAAAGAGAAAAGAATAAAAAGAGAAAAGAATAAAAAGAGAAAAGAATAAAAAGAGAGAAAAAAAAAAGAGAAAATAAGGCAGAGAGGAAGAGGTTGGGAAAAGGGTGGGAGAGAAAAAGAGAGGATATGGGGGTGGGTTACTTTGGGAGAGGAAAGGAGAGATGTACTGAGAGAGAGAGAGAAAGAGAGAGAGAGAGAGAGAAAGAGAGAGAGAGAGAAAGAGAGAGAGAGAGATAGAACATTGAAACAAACTACATGTATGCAGAGAGAGAATGGGAAAAGCGGTAAAGCAAGATGAAAATACAGCTCTTCTCTGAAGAGAATGCAATTGAATAACATGACACAATTGATACACTAATCTTACATTCCTATGAAACAATGACACCAGGGTATGAATGACCTGCGACACACTGAGGTCAGATGTCAAAGGTCAAAGGTTTAACAAGGGTTCATGCTATAGGAATGGACTAAATGTCACATGACCATGCTTGGTGTAATTTACCTGCCAGGAATGGGACAAGAAGAGACCTGATTGCTTTAGATAGTAATGGTGGAAAATGTTTTGGTGAGAAAAATAAATAGAATGTTTTGGTCAGCATATATGCCACTGTGTGACTAGTTAAAGGGACTGGGTAACATTGTTGTAGGTTGATGACAAAAATTGCTTGATTTTTGTATAAAATGTTACTTACTATATTCCTTCTACTGTACTAACCCTCTGACAGGCAAAAAATCCTGAAAAAATTCTCAAACCACAAAGATATCTATGGTTTTCTTTGAAGGC
>BEXV01000843.1:12374-50499 GCA_003118195.1 Hemicentrotus pulcherrimus | reverse complement strand
GAAATTCATAATTATCTTCATAAATAAATCGAATTTCAACAAGTGAAGCACATCATTTTAAAGAGAATGATGAAATCTACAAGGTGATGTTAATAACTCAATAACCCCAAAAATCGGGCTAAGGCCCTTTTGGCATAAAGCCGACGATATCTACATGTATATAAAACAGACATGTAATCATAATATCTTTCAGTGTATTTTTGTAAGGCCATTTAAACAGTATTGTTCTGCCTGTCTGATGTACTATACATATCTACCCTAGTCAATGTCAATTATTTGTAAGGCAACAAAAGGTTACATGTACATGTATTTTAGTAGTTTTCATACGCGTTGTCAATGAATTATGCATCGCATGCAAGTTGTTGCCATATGAACACTATACATGTATTTCAAAGGGGGCAATATGGCTCCTGCAAACATTCACTACACATTGAGCCATTCCAGTCAATTTCATTTCAAAGGGAAGGGTCTCTCTCTCTCTCTCGCTCGCTCGCTCTCTCTTTCTCTGTCTCTCTCTGTCTCTCCCTTTCTGTCTCACTGTCTCTCTCTAACAATCACTAGTTTACAGGTATATATATACTCTTATTTGTCTATTAAACACAACTCTGTGAAGGCTTGAGCCGAGCCTAGCTCTGTCAGTCTCTAGCTGTGTACAGGGCCTATGGGGTGTAGACCATGCATTCAACATAGTCTTGCAGTACAGGCACTCTGTTAAACTGACTAAAGGTTTGTGTCTACAAACTAAACATTCACCACACATTGAGCCAATGGTGTCATAAAAGGTTTTCCTTCCAAGACTACAAGGGAGTACAAAAGGGGAAGTCCCTCCTACCCAGGCCAGAGTTTGTTGCCATGGTGACCTGACGTTGATGCAGACCTCATAACAGCCCCATATCGATCACACTCTATTGTGTTAAAACCTTCCTGTACTTGAGCATGACACTGCATATCATTAGAGAGCGAACAGTCCTAAGTGTGTATCAATCTACCATTAATGCCCCACTGGGATACATAATAAAGGATACATAACTTCATCATGTTTTACATGTTTTACATGATATATGTAGATAATATAAAAGACAAAAGCAGACCATGCAAACACCGGTAGTACATAATTTGAAGATCATAATAAAAGGAATGATACAACATGTTGGCACATTTTCACTTGCAAAATAATACAGGGCACTTCGGTAAGAGCCAAGAGGGTTATAATCAAAACTTCTGATCTGTTTGGAATCTTCTTTGGAAGAAGAAGGCTGTTATTTCAGTTTTAACATAATATGAGTTAATGCTTTCCAAGCTCAAAACAGATGACATTTTTTCATATTTTGTAACATTCAATTACCATTTATATTTCATTATATGTTTTTGTATATGTTGGTACATCACTATATTAATACTTCAGCAATAAAGGAACAGAGATAAACAAAGAAAAGTTTAGTATAATATGAAAAGCCTAGTATTTTTGACCTGATTAATGGTCCATGCAGGGTAGGTATAGTTTATTATATTTAATCAAAATTATAGCTCTCCATGCTCTGTTTTCATAAAGTAAAATGCATATTGACAGCTCAAAGTAATATTGACCTAGCATTGATGATAATATTTGCACTTTAACGATCGTACCAAATTATAAGAAATAGCATGCATCTTATCATATGACTGGACAGATGTGCAAATGACTTAAACAGCTTTGAACTTAATCTTGGTTAAATGCACCTGTTTTTGTTATTAAAGCATGGTTATGATAGAGGGGAGTGAAGCGTTATTTTCACTCCTTATTAGCTCTACTAATTGCTCTTTATTGGTCCTGCCTTCTGGTATATCATCGTAAAGGCTGTGTTCATTTTGAATTTTATATCTTTTTGTGCAAAAAAGTAAAGATATTATCCTGCTCTCTCTTGTCTTTTGTCCTCTATCTTTCTTTCCCCTCTCTCTTTCTTTCTCTGCCTGTCTGTCTTCCTCTCTGTCTGTCTGTCTTTATCTCTGTCTCTCTCTCTTTCTGTCTTTTTGTCGTCTCTCCCATCCTTCTCTCTTTCTCTCTCTTGTTCACTCCTTTTCTTTCTCTCTTCTCTGTTATTCATATTTATTTTTCCCTGTAGCCTTGCAGGACAATATATTACATTTGATTTTGAATAATGTCTGTCTGCGTGTTATAAATCTATCTGATAACCTATTTTCAAAGTTTATTTGTCATGCACAAGATAAAAATTCATTTAACATTAACATTGTTCTTTCTTTACTCGGCTGTACGTGTGGCATATTGCTAATATTACCGTCGTCAAGGCTACTTTGTCCTTTGTGTCTTTTATGTTGTATGTACATAATGCCTTGTCAAATTGCCAAGAATAGACAGAGCACAGGGGGGTGTTTCACAAAACTTGTCATTAATAGCAAATGACAGTTTTTGTTATAAGCTACTGAAATCCTTGCTTTTGATTTGTTATCAGCAGATTTGTCACTGATTTTTTTCTTCTTCATTTGTCATTGAGAAATGCCCCCCCCCCCTTCCCAGGTCTTGTTCACATTGGAAATAATCATGTCATTCTGTACCCTGTCCAATAATGGGTTAGTTCACACTTCAGGGTCACACATGTAACCGTGGATATTAATGCACCTTATGCTCAATCCAATGGATGCATTTTCATTCCCAGCCTATACTTCTCATTGTTCTAGCTCATTGTTCTAGCTCATTTTAAAACAAATTCATAGTACCACTTATTTGCCAAATTGCCTATAATATTTGGTGACATTGGGGTCTGGTACAACACCCATCATTAACCACACCAATAGTACAATGATCAAGAGATGATGCCTTTACCGCCTTGCGACTGTCTATTCTGTCTAACAATGGGTTAGTTCACACTTCACAGTCATAACCATGGTAACATACATGAATGTGTATCATGAACAGGTGGAGGGATGTGATGATCATTCCCACCCTTCACTTCTGTTTTAGGGTATTGTCAGTAAATTCTACAACAAATTGTGAACCAGTTGTTGTGTATGAATGACTAGGCCTGCTACTAAAGACGGGCAGATTGTTTATGTATTTGGAGGATAGAGCTACATACAGGGGGGACTGGTGTCTGAACGGCTCATTAATCACACAGTAATGAGATATGAAGCTCTTGGGGAGGAAAGACAATAGGCCTGTGTTCATCAGCTCGAGATTGCCAAATAGCCTGCTCTTTCTGATTTGGGAAATAATTCTGAAGTTACAAATTGCATCTTCATCAGCTTGAGACTTGACCTCCAAACTTGAAACTCAAGCTTGAGAAATTAGCTTGAGATATTTTGCTCACTGTTCGCGCATAGTGCGAGCCTTTGGGCTGGTAAAGGCGCACTCGACAAATAGCGGGATATTTTGCAAACTCGAGCAGATAAAGGGAGACCTACTAAGTAACCCACGAGGCATTGCCTATCTATATGTTAACCTTCTGTGTTCTATCATGGCTTCTAGTCTAGTTGAGAGAAAAAATACCCCTTTGGTAGCTTCAGAAAATAGTATCACTGCACCAGATGCAAACTATAAATAGTACAAGACCATAGAATACAAGTAGAGAATAAAAATGCTTTGTTGTAGACTGAATAACATTTTGATATGGCTTTACAAAAAAAAAGTAAGCAAAATTCAAAATGTTACCAATTTCAATGTCTGTTTTTAATCTTTATTATTCCTGTGATATGACTACTGGCACAATGCACACATTGAAATGACAACAGTTACTGCAATGCTTCTTTTTATTATATTTCACTTGCCAACATGAGTAAATGATAATTCAGCGAGCTTTATCAATTTTTGAGCCAAATTTCAGCATTATGTCCACTCACAGTTCAAACAAAACAAGCCCAGCAAAATGGTATTTCCCCTATTTAGCCCAAATTGTACCGTTATCAGTCAAAATGCAATATGCTTATTTTGCAGGCTGGCGAATGGGAGTCACACATTATGAAAAAACAACTCCCCATCCTATTATGATAATGAAATAATCTATTGTCTATTTGTCTAGATAATGTGCAGGATAAATGACCCATTATGAAGTGCTCCAAAGTCCATGTGTATCATTAACGATTGAATATGGTGTGTACTTCCCCTAGGGGTTTGGTACGGGTAATAATCAGATTTGCTGTCTTACTCACTTTTCTTTAATGCCAAATTGTAAGCCTATTCATTTGAATACACTGACAAAATAGTATGCAGGATTGAGCCCATGCTACATTTTAGGGCACATATATTTACAATGAAGCAAATATTAGTATGATGAAACCATCCTCAGATGACAAATTGAACCATGATAATTTCTAACAAAACAAAATCCCTCTATGCCTACATGGCATATCTACCTATGCAAATGTGTTGGTATTGACCAGTTCTGTTCATGCCATTGCATTGTGAAAGAAACATAATGTAGGATCGATCAGAATAAGTTGATCATCTAGCATATAACTTGGTGTGTACTGCAAGGTTTTGGAATCATCAAAATGATGAGAAATTTGGCCTAGTTTTGAAAAAGTTACAAGCACTGTACACAGGAAGATGTACATTATATGGAACTACGCGATATCTATCCAGTCCAGATAGATATAATAATTTACCAAATATATCAACTAGTAGGAGGTTTCCCGACAACATTTGTATCATCACGTATTAGTCAAAACATATTCTTTCACATGATTGGTAAAAAAAGCACTTCCATTTCATTTTTTGAGAGTGGGTCATTTCCAAAACTGGTCTATACCTTTAAATTCACCAGGGTTGAGAGGGACAAATGTAAATGAAATGCCTTGTATGGGTGACAAACTCAGCTATATGATTTGAAAAACAAATAGAAGATACCGTTTTCATCTGCTCTCACAAAAAGATAAACAAACACAAAAGAAAAAATCCTTGATTTTTGTTTTACCACTACACCCAATCTTATCCACAACATATCATTCATTTACACTCTTTTTACATTTGTTTTGCTTAATCCCATACTCTGCTTGGCCCTGTACTATCCTTAACCCTGGACAAACTTTTTTAGCTTTTCACACATGCTTTTTTAGTCCTGTACTTAGCGCCTATCCATTAATTTGTTGCAGTTGGTAGTACCGGAATATTTTTCGTTTCTGTTCTTATTCATTTGCTTGGCACCGCAATTGCTGAGTAAGCACCACTATAGGTGGGGCTAGCCCACTTTGGCAAATATGTGTCTGAACAGAAAGTGGAATAAACTTAACCCCGGACTATAGGTTGGGCTATCTTCCGGGGATTAAGCAAAATGTTGCCAGTGTGAAAACAAAGTGGAATAAGCTTAACCCCAGACTATAGGTGAGGCTAAGACCCCCCCTTTAACCCCACCTATAGTCCTGGGTTAAGCAAACTTTAACCAGTGTGAAAACAGTTCTAGAGCCAGAAGCCTGGAGAGCATTAACTGATAAACTTAAACACAGACTAATGCCCTTCTGGCTTTGAACAGATGATATTTTGTATTTTGTCTTTTCCTTGCTGTCATAAAACATTTCACAGCTTGCTGCACAGAGCATGATATATACATGTATGAACCTTTAAAACAAACATTAAGTTTGGCTATATAAACCCAGAATTTTTTCATGCTGCTTTGAAGAAGAAAAAAAAGTTTTCATGAAATTTTGCAAGATTTGAAAATAACAAAATGCAGAGAGTTTGAAACAGGTAGACATAAATGAAAGACATCTTTGAATTTGATGGAGTTGTGCGCCAACAAATACCATGTACATGTAGTTGCTATTCCCAAGTGATAATTCGCTGGAAAGCATAGAAGGAAAATGATTTTCCAAAACATTCAAGAAAGGTGCAAAATATGCCTATCACATTGATTTTTGGTGATATAATTAAAGGCAAAGGTAAACTTCTTTGCACTTACTAGGAGTTCCGGGCTCATTTTCATTTGTTGTCATAGATGGCTGAGTTGTTGTTACACCTTCTTGTACAAAAAGACATAGTTAGCTTAAAATCAAGACATTTAGCTGAACAGAATTATAAATTATTTTCCCTCCTTTTCTACTTGACTGATTTAGTAAGCACCATATTGCACCAAATTGTGCACTCTGCAAGTGTTATGTTAAAGATTATCAAACTCCAAAGGAATAAGTGGAATATACATAACATCTTTCAATTATTTATAGGGTTTACAAGTTCATGTTTTACATTTTGAAGAAGAAACTGGAGGGGAGGCGACAGGATGAGAAGAAGAACAACAACGAGAGGAGGAAGAATAAGAAGATAAAGATGAAGAAAAAGAAAAAGGAAAAGAAGAACAACAACAAGAACAACAAGAAGAACAAAAAAGATGGAAAAAAGATGAAAAGGAAGGGAGGAAGAGGACTAATGCACACAAACAGAGAATTATGCTAAATAGGCCTGCATAAACAAACAAATTTCAGATTTATTATCAGAAAAATCTATGCATATTACCCACCCCTTAAAATTCACAATACACCCCCCCCCCCCCATGATTGAATGAAGGGTCTTATATCAGCCAACTACATGTAGGAAGATTATTGGTATCATGATGGACCCCCCTACCTAGTTATATGAATTGACACTGCATGCTAATTGGGGTCATAACTGTCAAGAGCAACATATTTTCACCACTTAAGATCTTAGACAGAAAACACAACTCCATTACTCCAGTTCCCCCCAAGTACATCTGCTTGTAAATCAAATCCAATGTATTCTTTTCCTTTTTTGTTTACTCTCCATGTGTTTTCTTTTAAGGAGGAGGGGGTTCCGGGGGTGGCTTAGAGTTTTATATTCTGATATGGTGCTACATGTAGTTTCAGTTTCTACCGGTACTTAGTTCCAGATTTAGCTACGTATGAATTATTATCTATTTCAAGAATATGTAGGTGTGTTTGGTTGCATGTGGAAATGATAATTCTGAAAATGTTTATAACTATATTTCCTTAAATGTTCTTTCAACAACCAGAGCTTCATTCGTTGCGAGATTTCCTTTGGCAAGACTTAGATCTACAATTGTCACTCTCCACCCAGGTGTTAAATGGGTACCTGGTATGATGCAAACATTAAGGTGGTTGGATGGGCCTGTGCCCCCTTGTAAAATGGCTCCTGGCGGGAACAATTCCCTGGGTTCAGCCCATGCACACTTTTTTTTTGTGGCACTTAACTGGGCCATATGTGAACAAGCCTTTTTATTACAAGAGAAAGAGGAAGTTTGGAGTGAAAATGTAATGTGCGTTGCTTGAAAAATAGGCAACTCATGAATTATGGGCTCTTATCAAAAAATGCCCTCAACCGACGATCTAGAGAAAAACAACATTTTGAATGCACCGAGTATGTCATTGTAAACAGAAAATGACTGTCATCCCACTTCACCATAGCTCTGGATAAAGTGTGCATACACTCAACATTGAATATGGAAGTAATGTGAAAAAGATTGCTTCAAATCAAGCTTTGATCTGCTCAAAATATATCATCCAAAACCATTATGTTAAACGTAGGGTTTCAATCTAAAAAATAACTAAAAACCAGAACTTATCTTTATCTATAAAAATGAATGTATTGCCTTGTTATAACTGATGGAAAATTGTATGGTAGTATACTAATGACTATCTTATAAGATAAAGGGCTTAAAGGTAAAGACCAGTATTGGAAACGCCCCAATTTCAAAAAATGAAATGGAAGCTCTCATTACCAATCATGCTAAAGTATATGTTTTGACTAATAGTACATGATGATAAAAAATTTGCCGGGAATCCTCCTACTAATTCATATAATTGGTAAATTGGTTTCTCTCATGGTCTGTGAGAGATACAGGGTGGTCCCATATACATCTTTCTGTGTATAGTGCTTGTAACTTTACGAAGAATGGGCCAAATTTCTTATCATTTTGATGATTCCAGAATCTTAGTTGCAGATGCTAGATGCTAGATGATCAACCTTTTCTGATCGATTCCACAACGTTTCTTTCACAATGCAATCGCATGACCATAACTGGTCTTTACCTTCAAGCTCATAAATTTATGTTACTACTTATTGTTCACTTTAAAGGACAGAAATGTGCACTAAGCTAAACAATATCTTTTGCAGACAAGAACAGACAGGGTAGGTTACACATGTGTACACACATCAAGTAGACTTTATCCATTGTTAATCTTAAACATACAAATACGCCTACATGTATATTGTCAATAAAGATATAATATATAGGGGGCAGAAACATGCACATACTACAAATCTGGTGCTAAAAAATGTTTCTTACTTGGGTGTCACCTTACCAGTTTTGGAAACGCCCCCTCTCAAAAGAATGAAATGGAAGCTGTTATTACCAATCTTGTGAAAGAATATGTTTTGACTAATACGTTATGATACAAACAAATTATGCCGGGGGGAAAAAACGGCTACTAGTAATTGATATATTTAAGAAATTATCATATCGATCCTGTCTGGATAGATATATTCAACATTGAACGTTTAGACATAACTATGTATATTTCTGTTTTTTGTTGTTGCGAATTTAGGTTCAAGTATTGCCATCTAAATGTTTGTAGGCAATATTTAATGCTAACAAATATTTCATCTTGGGTGTCATCCCACTAGGTAAAGAACAGACCTTAAGCATCCATACATAAAGATTAATGAAAGATCGGATACAGTGTAACCATGTCTCCCAACCTTTCACATCAGTAATCCCCCCCCACAAA
Organism: Hemicentrotus pulcherrimus; assembly: GCA_003118195.1. Taxonomy (NCBI): domain Eukaryota; kingdom Metazoa; phylum Echinodermata; class Echinoidea; order Camarodonta; family Strongylocentrotidae; genus Hemicentrotus; species Hemicentrotus pulcherrimus. Next base: position 41,811 of record BEXV01000843.1, on the reverse strand, counting down.
CAAAACAAAAAAAAACCCCTAAGAAGTAAGAATCTCTTGAGGCCATAATTGGGAATACATTGCATCTTGTACATCTTTAAACAGGAGTTTTTATTAAAGAGAAAAAGTTGAGAGTTCAAGAATTTAGTCAACTTCAAATACCGGTAATAGGAATCATTCCTCCAAAACAGGAATGATCAGCAGCTATGCATACCGGTAACTATGAACTGAATAAAACCCTACACAGATACGCTAAACAAGTTTGTGAGCCATGACTCTCCCTTTAAGACCATCTACAATGTACAAACCTACATTGACAATAAATGCTCAAACAAGAAAGCTACATAACACACTTGAGTGACCTCCCCCTTTAAGACCACAGATCTCTCACATTGACACAGCGTACAGGAAACCCATTCCTCTATTGACTGATTACAGTGGTTGATACAAACCTACATTGACAATAAATGCTCAAACTAGAAAGCTACATAACACACTTGAGTGACCTCCCCCTTTAAGACCACAGATCTCTCACATTGACACAGCTTACAGGAAACCCATTCCTCTATTGACTGATAACAGTGGTTGATACACTTTGAACCCTATGGTCCCAGACATATCTTTTCATGTAACTCCCTGCTGCAGTCACAGCACATATCTATGTATGGAACCAGAGTGTCCATATCTCGATTCCTATCAATCATAAAATCACTCTGTTTTGGGTTATTTCCTATGCCTCTCTCTCTCCCCTTGATTTTTCAGATGATAATGAATCTGTTAATTCCTGTTCTGTACTGCCTAACTAAAAGATTATATCCCGTCTGGAGCCTGACAAGTTGTGAACTCTGTCAAAATGATTTGAGTTGACTGCCTTTAGACAATGATATCTAACTTGCCAAATACAGCTAACAATTTACCCAACATGTATGATAGATTTCCTACTTCTAAATCCACAAAATATCACATCCTATTTTTTGTGTGGCTATTTGGTCAACAGAATAACTACTTATGGACACAGCCAATACAATTTACTTTCACATACACAATTCTGCAGGATATATTTGCAGGACCTTTCTTCTAATAATAACCTGGTTTATATCTATCCAAATAGGCTTGGTGATGATAAAGATAAAGTATTAGAATTGACCTACACAAACCATGAATTGTATTGTCTGAATCTGTTTATGATTATTATTCATCTTTCTTCAGAAACAGAGAAAAAATCTTGGAATGTTGTCAAATATGTTTTGTCGGCCAATTTGATCAAGGAAATTAACTAAGAAAGAGTTATAAAAAGGAAATGCTTTTTCCCAGATACTAGACACATGCCTACAGTAAAATTCTGTAAGAATTCCCATTGAGAAGGGAAACTTATACCCCCTACCTTCTACTGAGTAGGGAATTAAAGATGAATCAAATAGGGGCCTAGCCCAGTATGAAGCCTATAGTAGAACAAGATGAATAGACAATTGTTGATATGTAACCAAATTGAATGCATCTGTCACTGTGAAGTGCCTCAATACAAGTATTTCATTCACCTATATGAATGAATGATTGTATTCCAATAGTCAGAATGCAAAATGCATATATAACGTGTTGTCAGGTGACAAGCCATGATGTTTGCCCTCCCTGGCAACAACACATGTATGCAGCTTGCATTCACACTATTGAAATACAATTATTTGTAAATGAAATAATCGTGAATGAAATAATTTGTATTGATGCAATTAAAAGGGGGGACTATCTCGACAAGACAGACCGCCTTGGTCTTTTATTGTACCCTTGATTCCATAAATAATGATTTGTATCTGTGCTGTATATCTGATAAATATGTATGTGTAAATGCTATTATTGGAATTAAATTTGAACTTGAACAAAGAAAATATGCATCACCTCCTTGTTCCTACCCTGTACGTTAATTCTAAAATTATTGGGGAATACTATAGTGTACATTTTGTAAATAAAATGAAAAACAAACAATCCTTTCACAGTGAATCACAAATTATACCGGTATGTGTGTATTGCGCATATATTAGAAAGTTTAGAAACAACAAACTACTACTGCCGGTAGTCCTAAATAAATCATGAAACAAATATTTTTGTTCATATACACCTGTAGCACAATGTAGAGGTGACAGGCGCCTTTCCTTTTTATACTCTAGTTGTGAAATGAAATATACATAGGAAATATTTGTGTAGCACATTCCACTGTAATGATCAAGGAATTTGATGAGCAATACAATAACTACCTTTTCAAATGGACATATTTTAGTTAACATATGATTACTGTGCAAATACATATCAAAGGTAGTGCAATTTACTGTTTTGTATTACATTTTAGCTCTGGAAGACTAGGCATTAATTTCCCTTACTCATCCTAAAATAGCTTTCTTGTTTAGTCATTTCCTCCTAACTCAGATACATATGAAACCACACACTCATATATATATTCAAAGAAGCTACACACTTCAGGATATATATATCCTGGTTTGCTTTTATTGTTTGCATTGTGACATCACAATGGGTGACACCCTACTGCAGCGATGACATAGTCTGGTATAATATATTGCTTTAAACTAGCACAGCATATGCTTCTATTGTGTGGGGCGTACAGGTAGTAGTAGTAATACAAATGGAATGCTGTGATTTAGTTTGAAGGCTTGATGAGAGCTGAAATGAGGAACTTCAGAACTTCCTGTAACTTTTGTCACAGTGTCTTTTAGAGAAGAAAAACCACAAACTCTTGTTCTCTGCTTTGCTCTCTTACCCCCATCCTTGAAAATCAAGTGTCATAAAGAACTTGGTCAAGTTTATCCCTAACATCAATAATAACATGTATTGAAGTTCATCATCACTAGTTAGCTAGTTATTATGTATGGAAATTATGTAAACAAGATTTTGTTTATGTTTGAGCCTATAATCACTCACTTGAATCACTCTTTAAGATTCATGATTAATAATAATTAATTGGTCTTTCTGTCATTTCTAAAGAAAATTTACTCATTGGAAATGTGTGTAGGTGTTATGTTCATCATTCATCAACTTTGAATCATAAAAGCTGTTTATAATTAAAGAGAGCAAATAAACTATAAATCCATTCACTGGTGCTTAGTGAGATGTGGTTGTGGTTTTTCTTAGATAATGCAATCACCAATTAAACAGAATGTAGGCCTCCATTGTGTACATCATACACAACTACATGTATATAATTTTGATGTGTATGAGTGCCTGTCGTAATACATTTTCTACTGAGAGCACATAACTTGACATCCTAACAGAATGAAAATTAAGCAAAACAAAACAAACTAAACCAAATACAGGAACCATATTTTTCCCCCTGATGCAATGAGTACTTATACATGAACTGAGGCCAGTGTGTGGGAAAATATGCCCTCCTAACCCAACCTCGGTGACTAAGCCCATGCAGGCTGGGCCCCCCTCTCTGCACACACTCCAAGCTTTATGAATGAATCAAAAGGAGGAGCAAGGATGCGGAGGAGTCTTATCCCTGCACTTGACCTCCGAGGATTGACCCCAGGGTCATTTCAACCTTAACTTCCTCCTGAACCGTCCTTGTTTCTAATAATAGCACTGACAAGGCTCAGCTGGCATGTGGATGCCAAATGGATGATATCCATTTGAGAAAACTTGACTACGTAATTCATCATAATGATCATGTGGTTGTTGGTGTTTCCTAGAATGGAATATTATCACTTATTTATCTGATAAGTTCATGATATATTCAACAAAGGCTACACTGACAAGTGTCATTTAGCCATGGTTAACTGGGAAACTGAATTTAGTTTCTCTTCTTAACGTGCATGCGTATGCAGCCAACAATAATTCTAGTTTAGCTATGACAATGAATATATCAGTCCTTAAATAAAGACAAAATGACTTTCATGACTTTTTTCTCACATTCCCTCATCTCTCTCTCTCTCTCTCTGAGCTGAAATGACATTTCAAGAATAAAGGCCTAATTTCAATTGTTTGCCATCTCAAATGCTTGAACTATAATGATTTCATTCTAATGGTGCATGTACATGTAAGTATTGCAGGTCCAGTGATAGTCCTACAAATCAATAAATCAATATGCTTTGAGCTGTTGACTGTGCCACAGGGTTAACCTTTGGACCTTAATTGGTCTGCAGCTAAGCCCTGTATTACATGGAGCTTTAGGGTTACAAGGGAATGGCATATAATGGGAAGAATTCACCATATATATAATTGCTGCGATAGCGAATGACACATACATTAATGAAAGCAAATTACTAAATATCCTATTCCTTGATGAACTATGTTGACTCAGTTAACTCCTGTTCAATGAATATTATAAAGTATGATTGGTAACCTTTAATACGTGCATGTAAAGATGCATTCTGGGCTTCTAATACAGGTATTGAAATACTTCTTAAAACTTTAAATTTTGTTTTGTTAACTTTAGACATAATTCACAATGTCAAACCACTTGTACAGTGCATCTTGGAAGGGGCAAAAATGAAAATTGTATACCAGTAACATTTTTAAATGTTTTTATATTTACATGAAATATATATTAAACCTACAGTACATGTCCAAAAGAGGACATTTCCTATCTAAGAATCACCTAGGCAAACATTAAAAAAATGAGACATTATGATGAGATGCTGTACATGTATATGTAAGTTTTATCGAACAAGGAAATCAGTGTTTATTGTGGTCGTGCCTTTTAAATGTGGCAATTAATCTTGGTAGAGTAAACACACGATTCATTCTCAAAATAACCTCAAGAGTCAGACATAAAAACTAATAATACGTTATACCCTTTGGGTGTGTACAGCAGGGACACCAACACCAAACTTGGGGGGGGGGAAGAAGGGGGGTATTTTTCAAGGAACAATGACTACTTTCACACGATAAAATGATTTTGACACGGGTATACCCACTATACAAGTACAGAACATGGATAATATTAGGAGTTGTAATATATAGTTCCTGGTAAATATTAATTTAGATTGTGGGACTGTGGGTCATGTGTACTATGTACAGACTGTTAATGAGTAGCATGAAGTTACCGGTGTAGTCATTAACATGACTTTAGTCTAGGCAGGGTATGTTAGTTTAAACTCTCATCCCTGGTCTAGGCTTTGGTAGTGTATGGCAGGAACACAAAACCTGGTGGGGAGGGGGTCTTTTTCAAGGAAGCAATGACTGCTTTTACAAGACAAAATTATATCGACACCGATACGGTGACAACTCAAAATAGTATACCTAATATACTCAGTGTTAATGATTAGTATTTAGTTCCTGGTTTATTCTTACTATTGTTCCTCTCTTTCATGGTCTAGTATTACTTCTCTATTGTGTTCCATACCCACAGGGGGCTGATACTAGCCTGGCATTTCAGACCCTAATAAGGTCACAAGGACATACATGTACATGTAAGAGGATTGGCAATGACGTGTCTTTGAATGTTGTAATGTAATTGTAGTTTAAAGCCTATCCGCACTAGTTTGGCAAGGAGGGATTAGACCTCCTTGCATGGTTGTTATCTCATCAAATCGACTTTCAATTAACTGGGACCAATGGTCACTGTTTGCTATATAGAGGGCACAAGTAGCTTTAAGTAGTGCAGTGGGGCTTTAAACAAACATTTAAAAACAGAAGGAAAAACCCATGTATGATATTTACAATTTTTAACAATCAATATGTTCAATATCGACACAAAATTAGGTCACATTTGAAATCATTATCTCAAAAGTTGTTAATCCCACCATAAATTTGCCCATGTGCACATGTAGTTTGGGAACATAAGACTCATTGATAAAATCTAACATGTTACAATATTATTATTATTCCCTTTGTTATCATCAGAGATTCAAGAGCCTGTTTCTTTCTATCTGCAATAATGTCCAGTTTGTTTCTGTGGTGGCGATCGGTAGGCATACAGCCAAACAGGTCAGAAGAGAATCCCAGCGAAATACATTGCAACAGTGTTTGTTTGTGCCAAAGTGACCCATGTCTGGTGGCATATTGAATATTCTAATTTATTACTAATAATTGAGTATGAAATGAAACACAGTTGCGCTAGGATTGCGCCTGTTCTTTTTTACCGCACATATATTAGATCTTCCACATCACTGTACATATATACACTATGAACATGACTGACAAAGATAGCGGACAAAATATACAGTTCCTCAGATAGACAAAGGAACAAACCTTCACTGCTATTATGTAAAAAATATGTAGAACAGGTGTCACATGCATATTCACCTGTTATACACATTTTTACATTATAGCAGTGAAGGGATGTTCCTTTGTCTACCTGATGAACTGTATATTTTGTCCGCTTTCTTTGTCTGTCATGTTCATAGTGATATCTGCACATTCTTAAAGTACAAATATACACCAACTACATGGTGGCCTGTACTTCAACAGAAGAAGAAGGAGGAGGAGGAATAGCCAGTGCTTTATTCTCATCATGAAGGCAATCTTCCCATGAGAATGCAACAGGTTTTGCAGACAAGACTATCCTCCATGCATACCAGAGGGTTCTCTACAGCACATGCATGCCTCAATGCTTGTATTATTGGGGCTGTGTGTGACTCAGATCGCTGAGACTGTGTATGTATTAATGCATACATGTGTGTGTGTCTATGCCACTGTCAGGACTACATGTGGAGTACAGTAGTAAGGGCCGACGCCCACCCCTGATAATACATGCTGTCTACTCAACAACACTGAATTACCGTTAAGCTATAGGCGGGTAATCATTGCACTCATCCAATGTCGATCTGTGCCATTTGTTATTGATAGTAAAACCAAAAAATAGACTACTCAATACAACACGTGCATCGTGCATTAGTAGTAGTTATCAACACATGTACGTAGGGATTAGCATACCATGTACATGTAATTTACCATGCATTTCATACAACTATATATTTACTTGAAATAATGAAGTTTAGATTAAAGGAATCTTACAATTAAACACTTTGTTTGTTATTTGAGCCCATTCAATTAAATTTTGTTTTGTACCCTATGCTAATTCCCTGTTGTAACCTAAGTTAATCTCTAATGCAGATATCATCTCTAGTGTAGACTATGTTTGAAAACTGTTTAAATAACATTGATTTTGTCTGTTAAACTATGTCTTTAGCTATATGCTTTCTGTTTCACAAAGGTGTATGTTGTTATTTTCTCATCTATAATTATGTATAGCACCACAAGTCTCATGATTGACGGAACTAAGTGCTTTATTATCATTATTTTAGGCTATTAATTATTTGAAACATTGATTATTATAATATTTGAAGGGAGGAAAATTAGAAACTATATCAATTGCATAAGTACTTTACAACATTACTCCAAACTGCTGTATGATAACAAATTGACCCTTCATTAGCATACTCCTAATTAATAATAGAAAACAAATATGAAAGTGAAAGCCATAAACAATCACTTACTACATGTACATGTAGATGATTAAAGAGTGAGATGGGGGAATTCCCACGTCACATGTCACACTTGATGACATCATGCCATCCTTAGCAAGAATCTTTCAGGAAGTAAGGAGGCCCCAAACAGGAGTGTTTTGTTTCTTTTGCTAATAACTTCCTTCAAGGTACCTTTTCTTCACAACACCCCAGAGACATGTATGAGACTATGAGAATTGGGTAACATTTACAGACAATATTGTATAATCAGCCTCCCCTCCAATCCCTATAAATAAGTAGGCCTTTACTAGAATTACAATAGTGTACTGTAGACTAGTATATGCATATTGCATTGAAAAGTGGAAAGTATTCAATTATGAAAACAATATGGATCTCCTTTTGCTAATTACTCTAGGTACCTTTTCAGTTTTCACCACCATACATTTACCCCAGGGACATAATTCACAGACAATATGTTATCATTCCTAAAATAAACCAAAACAAAATCCCCCTCTAATCTCTAAAAATAAGTACAGGTAGGTCTTTACTAGACTTACAATATTGTACTGTAGACTGTACGCTATTGCATTGCAAAGTGGAATGTAATTAATGATGTAAAACAATATCTCAAAATATGCCTATTTTTATAGCCAAAAGCTGACATGTCAAATTTAATGAAGGTACTCATTAAAGACCTTTTTGTTTAATGTACACATTTCTTTCTCCTTTTGTTTTTGTGGATGTGTTAGTACTTTCATAACACAATGAGTGAATGATGCCAATAATGATCACCAATAATGTTTGGAGCTAGCAGGGCGTTACTTAGTACACCTTAACACAGAGTTAATGCCCTACTGGCTCTCAACAAACAGTATGGATTTCGGATCATGCAAGAATATTTTGTTTGTATGTGTGTCATCTGTTTCAAGCCGGAAGGACGTTAATTTTTATATACACTATACTTTAACAGAGTTAACAAGACAATATAGCGTAAGGATTGTACATCAACATTTTGTGTATTTAATCTGTTTGGAGTCAGGATGTTAACTAATATAATCATATGATCATACACATACATTATTGTTTGGCACAGACCTACATGTAGATGTACATTTAATGCCTTTCTGGCCTTTAATAGTGAATATGAGACTTCAAATCAAACACAAACATTTTGACATAAACTTGTATGCAAAATGAATACAATGGTCCGTTTCAGATCGCACAGATGGATTAATGAGGGGTGGAGTAAACTGCCTTGACAATGACTTCCCCAGTGGGGGTAATTTATGATCAAGAATGGCAATAAACATTATGAGTCACCACAGCTACCAGGACACACCCATATCAAGGTACACTAGATCAAAGATAACATTCATGTATACTACATGTATGGTTTCAGTTTCTTCATCAAAATAAGCTGGCAGATGTTCAGGTTTGCTATAGCTTGACTACATGTAGCAGAGTAATGCAGTCTAAACGCAGACATTGTGGTTTTGTTTTCACTATCATCAAAACTAATTGTAAGTTAATAGGTTCATATTAAACAGCAAGAAGCGCAACTATCCACTGTTCTATTTAATAAAAAAAGAAAATCCTTCATTAGCATTTAATGAAGTTCATCAATCCATCATATTTTCCCCTTCTAAATTTAACTCTACCTATAGTTCCTTTCTTCCCACAATATCCAATATCCAAGACCGAACATTCATCAAATTCCTGGATACTCTTTATCCAAAATCATCCTAAAATACAGCAATGCACCTCTTTGATATCTATGTAACATCCATTAACACTGCCCAAATAACAACAAATTACAAAAGAGAAATACCATCTTTTAGAATACAATTGACAAACTACTACATGTACTGTATGTACACTTTTACAAAAGTCCATTTAAAAAAAATAAAAAAATCTTGTTTTGTTGTTGTTGTTGTTGTGAGTAGAGTGCCTACATGACTTGTTGCTGCTCTGTATGGGATAACACGGAAGTGAGAAAAGTCACATGAGCAAAAACCAGAACCAGTGTTTTGAAAGCAAGCATTTCAACTATAAAAGCCGGCTAGTTTTGGCTGGAGTTAAAAAAAACAAACACACATTCCACTTGAAATGTGTGTTTTTCATTGTGTTTATGGGTAGGTGCTTACTGCCTTCTGCCAAAACTCTGGAAAATGGTTGAAAAACTTGGGATTTTGATTGTAGTGTAAATGCCCCCTGTAGTCTCATATATACCTGTGGAATTTGTAGGTCAAGACAGGAGGCCTGTAGAAAGTGAATGGAAGAACTGTAGTACTAATCTTCTAAGATTCTCATTGTATTCGTGCACAAATGAGAACAGCTCCTCCCAAATTAGCTCTACTTTTTTTCTAAGAACAAGATACAAAAGATGTACCGGTACTACTACCTTATAAAAGTAGCCTCCAGCTTGTATATATACATGTGCCTACATGTAAGGAACATCTCCTTATTATGATTTAACCTACCGGTACATGTAGGTACGTTGATAGTCCCACCCAATCACAAATCAAATAAGTATGACCATATGAACACTATGAGAATATGAAGTACTGCATGCTATAGCTCATGAAATTCATAACATGTACCAGCAGTTTTATTTTTATGACATACATGTATACTTCCTTGATTATTATAAAAATTATGGGGTTGTCCCTTGATTCTTGAGTAGCATTTTTATCTGAGCATGTGCTGTATAAATGTCATGTCGTCATGGCTGCTATCTTGAGCAAATAGCCACAAGTGTTACTGTTTCTTTCCAGAATTAAAATGCCATTATAATTCATAATTACATTAAGTATGATACATGTTGGATACACAGACTACAGAGTACCATAACAGAGTTACTTGCACAGATAAATGGCTGCAGGAATGCCAAGTACATGAACAATTACAATATTAATTACAATATCGCCATAAAGGTCCTTGAAAGCTGTCCATAGTGGGACATACAAAAGTATTAATTATCGTGTAAATCTACAGGTATAATACTTCTGGGTCAAGTGTACTTGAAATGCCACTGATAGGCCTACTCTGACAGAAAGCCATCAATATTGTGTTTCTATTTTGTGTAACCTGTTGAAGATTTGACCTATATTGTGGTTAGAAGGTTAGTGTCCAAAACACTTTGACCAGGCAGACAGTAAGTAGTGGGTCATGTGTAATTCAATTGGGAGACAGGGAAGCAATTCATCAAGACAGCTGGTAATATCATTTCAGTGTCACTCAGTAGACTTGTGATAATTGGGTGACGAGTGACAATCCATTACAGTGTATTAGCCTATGGAGTTGCATATCAATAGCTAAATAGCCTATGATTTTCTCTCTTTCTCTCTCTCTCTCTCTCTACCCCCCTGGTTCAAGCATAATCATAATCTGACACCATTCTGTTTCTCAAAATGAAGTTGTGTTTTGTCTGTTTTATATAGAGACTCTACTATCTAATTCTACATAAAGACTACAAATAATCTCTTTCCCTCTATGCAAATTACCTTTCACATCCCCAATCCCCCTCTTATCTATTTTTGTCCATGTCTGTAAAAAAAAGCATTGTTGAAAATGCACAGTACTTTTAACATCTATCAAGATTTTTCTGCTGGTATCTTCAATATGTACCCACCCAGTTGCTTTCATTACCTGTTTATCACAATTTGCTACACTAAAATAAAAAAATAAAAAAAATAATTAGCAAACAATTCTCATTTGTGATCTAATGCTTTAAATGTACATTGTACAGTATATAAATGCATAAAATGTGTTGGTGTACAAGGGAGGCTGCTAATTTCTTGAAATAATCTATTAAATCTCCTAAATATGAGAGGATCAGTTTGAGACCTTGGTGTTGTTAAATGATAACAAAATACCTTGCCCAGTTTGATACAGACCTAATGATCAATGCATATTTTCATTTACTAATTAGCTGCATGGAGCAGTACATCGCACTCTACAAATCACTTTATACACATGTATGTAGGCCTATTAAACAGGATTTACTAAGAGGCCTATGAAAGCCTCGTCCTTGGGAAAGTCCCACACATAAAATTGGCCACAACTAGAAAAGTATTATTTCACGTACCAGTAAGTACGTAGTATATATTATTGGGCCTGTCTCCTGCAGATTTAATACATACTTTGACACAAGGTCCTTAATCTAATATTTAAAGCATTTGGACTAAATAGAACTAGAATGATTTCTTAGATAATGCTACATGTAGCTGACATTTTAAAGGGTGATATTCAGGACCTTCGCAGAATATGATCTACTACAATCACTTCAAAACCCAAGTAGGAATATAAACAAAATTAATACATATTTTGGATTAATAGGCCTAGCCCTATACCAATATCTGCATTTTACAGCATGCCTGTGAATTTGGACGGGATTACTAATAGTTCTACAAAAGGCATTTGAACAAATCTTTCCTCATTCTCTATTCATGCATATATTTTGTTGATGAAAAGGCCCTAATATATGCTCAAGCGGACTACTTTAGGACAAATATTGTGTTTTTTAATTCTATTATAAAAGAGAAAATTACAATATGATTCTCCACTCATGCATGTATTACGTATATATTTTACGATGAATGTCTTTTGAAATCTTTTTTTCCTAATGCAATGAAAAAATCCATATTGTTTTTGGTTTGATATAAATCTACAAATAGGACACGGGTTAAATAATGAACAATTGTCTTTATATGTTTACCCACTGACTCAGTCTCTTCAGTATTTTTAAGGTCCATGCCATTGATTATACTAAGTGTCAATATTTGTTTACTTCAAAACATGCCTAGTGTAAACTAAAACTGATCCCACGATGTAAACAACCCCTCCATTGATAGCTCAACTAATTCAAAACAATACATATGGAGTTAAGCCCATTCAGATATTACGCGGCTAATTCTCTGCACTTTCAAATTGTATTTATGTAAAGTGAGATACGCAATACATTTCTGTATCTCATAACACATAGCTCAGTGAATACGAACAGGACGTCTGTTGCGCGCAACCTTTTGCGGCGCTTTATAGCACTTGTTAGCCTGCAACATTTGTAGAAATGTTTAACTGAAGTTAAACGATATCATTACAATTTATTACGATTTAGTGAATTTCTTGATAAAATGAGAACTTGAACAAAAAAAAATGTATCTTTCAATGTATATTGCATGTGTATGTACAAACAAAATGTACATGGCAAACATTGAAGAATTAAAGCAAAACCAAACAGACAAAAATGCTCCATGTTAAATTGAACACATAAAGAGAACAGCAATCATGCATTGTCCATAGACTATTTCCATGATATTGTCACAAGTGTACATCTACATTATGACAGAGATCTAAACAGGACAGTTTTCAATTAGAATAGCTTGCTAAACAGGAAAACTAAATTCAAAGGAAGGAAAACTGATCACACCTCAACTACATACACTTCAGGAAATGTCCTTGATTTTTGTTTTCCACAGCACTTAAAATCCTCTGCATATTGGCACTAAACATTGTAGTACAATTACATGTATGTGCTTACAAGTCAACAAATGGACCAATAAAATAACATGTCATCAATGCCTGCCCTTATGAATTAAATAAACAAATGTAAAAATTGTCAACCAGACATGACTGACAAGAAGAGAAAATACTGAACATGTACATGTATGTAGTTTAACCTAACAAGAAAATGGGTGATTAACAGGGACATCAGATGCGGTCCTGTCTATTTGCAATATGTTGAGGGAAGTTTGGGGATTTTTATTTTAATTTTAATTATTCATACACGTTGTAAATTGTGATGTTTTTGTTTAGTGTTTTCCGTAACTCAAGAATGAAAGGTGGACTGGTTGAATTAGGGCCTTCTGTTGAATAGTTTTAAATGAAATCTTTAATATGTCTCAATCTCAAGAAACGTAATTAAATCACGGTAAATCAATTTCCACATACCGGTAAAAAATTACAAAACTGGGCAATGGTATGAATAATTGAGTTGTTATCTGTATATCTACACATTCATTTAGAAGTTGCAGCTATCACTTATTGTGTTAGTATATGTTTGTGATAGACATTATCATATTTTGTATTGCACTTAAGTCTTCAATTTATTCATTTAATTGTATTTCGTTTTTGATTGCATTGTTTGTTTGTATAATTACTTGTTCAAATTTATTTGTGAAATATGGAAATAAATTCAAATCAAATCAAAAGATAAAAACTGAAGAGAATGATATTCAGCTTATATGATCTCTTACAAACCTGACAAATTAACCAACAAAAAACTGGTCATCCACATTCATCCTTCACCATCCAAACATGGAGTCTGGACTGCCATATAAAGACAATATAGTTACCCTGACAACCACACTGTGACCAGGTCAAAGGTTACACACATCAAACAACAACAAAATTCACAATTTCTGCTAAAAGTGCTAGTATTGACAGAGAAATATTTAGAGAAAATTCAAGAACACGTTATATCTATAGATAAGTTTGTTAGAGAAAGAGAAACGGGAAGTTAAGGGAAAATGAATTTAATGTGAAGCATTTATCACAACGAAAATATTGTAAAAACATGATAAGGACATGTACTTGAGCAAGAACGATACCATCATTAGAGGAAGTAACTGATTTTCTTTTTCTTTTCAATTTGCACATGACCAAATTTTCAATTTTATATTGCCCATACTAATATCTCATTAACTTCATATTCCATGACCTCCTTTTTTTGTCCTGTATCAAAAGTTTGCATAACGTTTTTATTGATCCATCATATTTTGCTCAAATACTGTACCTACAGTTTTTGTCTGTTGATAACTTGAGGGCCAGAAGGGTTTTAGATCTGTACATCTTTCTGGCTTTCAACAGATTGGAAGAAGAAGGAAAGAAACAATCAACTTGTTATCCAAAGTCTATATCGACGGCTTACTTCGAATCATCTGGTCATCATGTCGGGTCAGGTGGTCAAGTTACATGACCCTTTGTAAAACAAAGATGGAAGATCACGCACTTTCATAGATGCAGGGTAAATTGGACCAGACCATTTGTACGTGAAAGAGGTTTATTTTGTGGACATTTCCACCTATAATTTGTAAATAAAGGGGCATGTTTTTCCCTAAGAGGTCAGGTAAAATGACCACCCGACCCAACATGATGCCCCGATGATTCAGAGGTAAGCCTATATTGACCACTGTGTAAAGGCAGGAGAAGATGAGAAGGTTAATATTCCCTGTCAAAGAAAGCTCTGTGGGTTAGAAAGTTCAAGATTAGTAAAAGTGTGAGGAAGTAAAGACTTCAATGTGCATGTGTATTCTAGCCTTGCTTTCAGCTTAAATGAGCATTTTAATCCCATCCTTTAAGTCTTGATGCAAGACTATGCATTGCAATATGCACCCGTAGAACCTCAAATTAAAATGACATAGTCTTTCACCCAGACTTACATGAAGCATAATGTCTATTGAGAGCCAGAAGGCCATAAACTAATGCCCTTCCGGTGCTCAACATACAGTGTGATTCTAGGATTGAGGGGAAAATAATCTCATGTTGGCTGAATGCTAGGATAGAAGAGTCACAGCAGAATTGAAAGTGATGGAAAACATTGGCTTGTATTCATGTAGGCAAACTGAGATAAACCTGGTTTAGCGAATTCCACCGATTTTTCAAGCGCCTTGAGTCGGGCTCTTTATTCGGTAAAAATTAAGTAATTCTGCACCAGGGTTATTTAACAAACTAAATCCGGTCAAAAAGTTTGTTGTAAATAGCATGATATTGATTTGTTCATTTTTACAGAACTGTGATTTTTTTTTTACATCATGAAAATGCAATTGAGCACTCCACGAAACCAGTGGAGTACCATTAAAACCATAAAATTGCGCATATCGATAAGGATGGATTTTTTTCACAGCGAGAAAGCTTTTACAACAATCAAGTGTTGTGTCAACTATAATTCAATCATTTTGCAGCATGCAACTTTCGCGAATCTGAGTCCATTGTGAAATCACTAACATTTTGTGCACGCAAAGTTTCTGATTTTACGCCAATGTGTCTGGGTTTAAATCCTGACTAAAGTTAGTATGCCTTCATGAATACCAGCCAATTAGTTTATATGAAGAGTATTAAAGCTGAAGGAATATTCTGGAAGGCAGATATAGAAGATCACATCAAAACTAGAAAGAGAAGGATAGAACGTTAAACGTAAAGGTTCCACATACCGGTGTCGGTAGGTCCGCTGTCTACTACAGGTGATGTTCCTTCCGGGGCTGGGAGCACATTGAGGGATAGGGACATTCATATCAATTTAACTTGGGGTCACAAAAACATCACAACTAACTTAACATGACCTCAATATTAGTTCATTTCACTAGGGGTTCCTGAGTTAGAATATCAACTAACATGTAAGTAGGCACATCAATAATTTGATCTTTAGCAATTGAAGTAAAGTAGATCTTAATATTGCAAATTCTATCCATCGAACCCCTAATGACTCAGTAGGTCACTTAATCCTTATGGAGCAACAATCAAACTTTCATCAAATTAGATATGTTTTATGAAATAAACAGATTATTCATAATAAAAGAATAAAACTCAAACAACAACAGAACATCCCCCTTTTATCTTTTAAAGTTCTTTTCATTAGCTACATCTAGAGGTTGTCTAAATGGGGTTTGGGGTTTGCCCCCCGCTAAATGAAAAGCATGATTTAGTTTAACAATATACATATATATGAAACAGATGTAAACTCTTTAGCATAAATAAAAACCTTTTTAAAATCTAAACAAAACAAAAAAAACTAAACAAACTTGCATAAAATCTAAGTTTCTATATTTTATACTCAGTTAACATCAAACTTGAAACAGCTACATGTTAAGTAAACAGTTTAATAGCAACTTAGATAAAATTCAGAATTACTAAATTAAATTATGTTAAAACGTTAACAAATTGAATTTGAAGTTTTGAACTATAAATTTCTAAGAATTCTAGAACTAAATCAATTCTTGAAGAAAGAGAAGTCAGTGTCATCTGGAAAAAAGGAGACATCAGGACTGAGAAAAGTAGAAGTTAGAATGAGAAAATGAACGAAAAAAGAAACAGGGTTTGGGGTATGATCCACAAAATGTTATCGGGTAAAATATGACCAACAATTTACACCAGTGATAGCAGAACATGTTTGATGAAGAAAATCTCTGCTTTTCCTGTGAAAAAGGTGTTAAGCTCAGGGTTTTATTGGGTATTAGTTTGACAAATGTTTTTGACACCAATGCCACAAAAGAGATTTGAATATATGTGCAGCTGCCAAGTAATTGGGAAAGAAGAGAAACTGAAGTTAGTCGATAACTAGGAAATAATTAGTCAGCCTGAGAGCAAATTTTGTTACAGAACCTGTTATTTAACTTGATGAATGTTTGTCAGAGGGCGAAATAACGAAAAGTTCAGCTAGGAGTCATAAGAAGCGAGACAGAATAATTAATGTACCAAACATTTGCATTAATAACTAAGCTATAATAGCATCCAAGATATTAGGCCACCAATAGCATCTCACATTTTCCCTTCTCTATTCACCTCCTTCTCTCTTCTCTCTTTATCACCCTCTTCCATCCCTTGAGCACATGACCCACCGAATGATGTGGACATTGTAGTAATTGTTCATCGTAAGAACATTTAAAAAGTGTATCAATCACCTAAAATAACGATAATATCTACATTCATACTGTGCACGTATCCATTCCAGGGGATGTTTTAGGGG
This sequence comes from Hemicentrotus pulcherrimus, assembly GCA_003118195.1. Taxonomy (NCBI): domain Eukaryota; kingdom Metazoa; phylum Echinodermata; class Echinoidea; order Camarodonta; family Strongylocentrotidae; genus Hemicentrotus; species Hemicentrotus pulcherrimus. Next base: position 24,672 of record BEXV01000843.1, on the reverse strand, counting down.
ATTACAGAGTAGTGTTATTACCCTGGCTTAAGCTCAGCTGCCGTAAGGTGCTTAAAGCATTCAAGGAATAACTTCCTACCAGGTACCCATTTACTACACCTGGGTGGAGAGTGGAAAATGTAGATCAATGTCTTGCCAAAGGACATTAGTGCTGCGGCGGGACTCAAACCGCAAACCACTTGATCCACAGAATGTCTAAAATCAGCATCTACAAACTTTACCCACCATAACGTGGGCTAATAGAAAAGGAGTATAAAATACATAAAGAATACCATAAAACCCCACAAAAGAAACCAACATATTTATGACTCCTGATCTACTACTTCTCCTCATCCACTCATTACAGAATTTCTCAGAGATGTAGATCTCTTCATATTAGACACAGCTTGAAACGCTTGTCAGATAATCTGAGGTAGCTAAACTGCAGTAATCCCCCTAAAGCTCTTAATTGTCATCAAAGAGGCTAAAGTTCCCTCTTCCCCTGTAATGCTATATTTGCAGTACCAGTAATATAAATTGCATATCCAGAACATGTTTCAGTCCTCAAATACTTGTATCTCAAGTATACAAGTCTATCCACCTTTTATCATGCATTAAAGTCTTTGAAAAGAAAGATTATCAGAGTAGTTTAGAAATAATTTTAAGTGAGTATTAATTACAAAACATTTGTTTAAGATTTAGCCCTAGTTAAGTTCATCAAAAATATCTATTCTCGACTAAATAACAAAACATATGATTTAGAGGATGTTGCAAATGTATCAAATTATCAAAAAACAATAAGTAGAGTTCCATGGTTGTTTTCAGGGCATTCATGGGATATAATTAGAACTAAAAGTACATTCACTTCCTTATAGCATCTAAGCCAGTCTGTAACGATGTCAGCGACAAAATTAACATGAAGGAGTTGCCAATTTAAGGAAGACTGATTAATTTAGAGAATAAGAACACTATTCAATTCTTATTTATTTTATTTCCAACAGAAAGGTAAACAAAGATTTTACATTTTGATCATACATAATTCATTTTTTCTGGAACTATACATATAAACTTTGCACATAATAAAATTATTACAACACCATGAACTGCTATGGGTAAAATAGGAATCAATAAAGTATATTTTGTTGTGGTAATGACCTTTGTACCAAGGTAGCTAAGCTTCTTTTGTTATGCTGATCAAGGTTGAAAACCTCTTGTATTGATGTAAGTAAAGGGACGCCAAACAAGGAAGTGATTGTGTAATCATCGAACCGATATGTCACAATGGATACTCTGTACGAAGTATGTACAATGTACATGTACATGTTGTGCTGCTGTACACTGTAGAAACAAGGAGCAAATGAGTCTCTTTCTCTATGGTGCACAATGTATGTCTGAACCCTTTGCCTAGGAAGCAGGATGGTCCCTGTATCGAGTCTATGGGGATTAGTTGAGAATAAAGTATTCCTTGCGCTATTATGCTGCTAATGTCATCATTATAGATCCAATGCATATCATGTGTACAATATGCACATTGATATGGAATTGTATCCAACTGTACCACCTTCAAAATATGTTTTTCTATCCTTTTATTATTTTCATACATGTACTTTCCATTTTTGACTAATATAGGTAGAAGAATAGTCTTCATATACATTTCACCTTCCAGTATGACTAGAAATGTTTCCAGACTACATAGAAAGCCAAAATGTCTAAATATGTTGTGTTACACAATTCTCTAAATCGTCACTCTACTGTAGATCTCAACTCTCCAGAAAAATACAAGTATGGAGGCTTGATCCACAAACAGAAAATGAAAACTTGGTTCCAATTTGTAAAGTTATGAACCAGAGCAGAATAACACTGAGTTCCTGTAGGAAATGTACCGGTATTTATTCAGATGGTCATATCTCAGCCAATACTTAACATATTCAATTGGTTTTTGACATTTAGCCATTATTTTTTATGCTCTTTCAGAAATTATTGAAAAATTCTGAAAATTTGTGTCACACTTCACCACTCTATACGTATTATATGAGAGTCTCTGTCCAATGATACATGTATTAGCTCCTACAAAATAATAGAAAGCTAAATGTTATAGATGTGCTCCCATAGTGGTGCATACAGATTTATTAAGCATTACATGTTAGATTATAAAAACAACCTACTCCTACTTTCAACATAACCATCCAAGGCATCATAAGGTAGAAGAGGGCATACATGTACCTATCGATTCCAAGTGCAACACACAAAATCAATCAATTTTTCAATCGTACTCTGATATCTGAATGGAGCAACCTTCTCACTTCCACTGTAAAACAACCAGCAGTGTCCACTTTAAAAAAAAACATTCCTTTCAGATCCACAACTTAAAGTTAAAAAGAATTAGACCACTCTCTTCGACACACCTCCAGTCAAAACTCCCTTTAGAGTGTTTTGGATGATTACCAACCAACTAAGTACCAAGTACCAGTTGCCTCGGTCATTAATTTATGCATGATGTAAATATTGCTTCCCCCGGAAGATTTAAAAATGAATGTTTGAAATGATGGTGTTATGTATTTTGTCTAAGTGTCTTATTAGCATCAAGCAGACCGTGTGCTCCCATTCCTCCGGACACTTAAAAACTCAATTAGTGGTTCAAATGCATGCAAGTAGTTAATAAGTGCAATTAAAATATCAATCTCTATTTTAATTGCTATGTTAAGACTTTTCACAAGTTGAATTTTTTAAAATGAAAGCTAAAATAGTTGTCAATGTATTAAGTGCTTTATATGCAATGTTATAGATGAGCTAATTGTTTGTTAGCAATGCATTGTGGCTCTAGCTTGGGACCTACATGTACAACATGTACATGTGTACATTAATTCAATTCAGACGAAAGTAACTTCTATTTAGGTCTTTTCCTCTCTTAGTTTGAAATCATTTTAAAAAATCTAAAATTAGCATTCTGTTTTGTAATACAATTTTGATTCGAGACACATTTCTTAATCAATACATGTAGCTTCCAATTCAGATAAAAAGTTTACAAGCCTTTTATATTACAAACATTTTGCACAAGACCTATCATTTTACCCTAATTGGGCATTATCTTTCAAGGGCATATTTTCAAAAGGGTCTTATATCACAATTTAAAAAAAAATAGAAATCATACATTGTATTCTTTCCCTCCTCTGATTGAATTGTTTTGATCACCTACATGTAAATATCTTCATTGTTTAAATTTAGAGAGAGAAAATAAATCAAAATAACAAACTTTGGTAGTATAAGTTAGCTATTTGTTTAAATGAATCGTTCCAAAAGTAAGCAAAATTCTTGAAGTCAAACAAATACATTTTTTTCCACGAAGATTTCAATTAGTGCTGTAGCCGAACCGCCGAACCGAACGGAAGTTCGCCGAACATGGCACTTCCAAACCGAACCGAACCGAACCGAACGCAAAGGCCTGGTTCGGATGTTCGGCAGAAAAAAATAAAACGTTTTTGCAAGCTAATAAACTTGTCATTTTTTACCTTATTTTCATGTCATNCCTTTTGAAAGTGAATTCAAACATCTTGAACAAAAATTCCCCTCACCTGTCGGATTTGTCGTATTTCCTTCTGTTGTAATTGGTTCTGGTGTGTTTAGAGCACATACATAAACGTTAGAATTTTCATACTGTATATGGATGATATATATAAACAAATTATATTTCTTGTCAATTTCAAAGAGAAAACGGAACATCCTATTGTTAAAGCTTGCAAAGTCAAGAACAACAGAATATATTTAAAGAGTATATGCCTAAAATGAAATGGTTAAAATCAAAGGCTATTCATTTGGCGGCTGTGGTACTAGCAAAGAAAGCCATATAAGATGTATCAAACCATGTTAAATATACCTATGAAGAGTGCCACTTTCTGGTTTCTACAACCATAACTTTAAAAATATATTTCATTCTTTACAAGATTCATAATGGCATGTTAAATTACCAGTCATTTTAGTTCCAAAGTTCGGTTTGAAAGCATAATGTACATGTATGTTCTAAACCAGAATATAGGGTTCTGATATGCATGTACATGTATGAAGAGTATATATGTACAAAAACATGACTAGACCAGATTCAATGCGACAAATGAACAAAGGTTTAACTAAAGCAAAGTGAAGAAAAGAGTTGAGGTTGGTCTATAAAGAATTTAGGTATTTTTTACTCTCTACTGACCTACATGTACAATGCATAGTCCATTTCTAAAACAATAGGCCTACAATAAATGTCAACTGCGGGTAGGAAACAGTCGGAAATGGAATTTATTCTACTTTGAATGTTTTAATTTGAAAGTAGAGGACAGGGAAATGTGAAAGGATGTATTGAAATCTATATAGAAACAATTCACGAGTACACTGAATGCTACATGTGGAAGTGTCTTGTGTTTAAAGCGAAAGTCAATGTTTGTGGAAAAGTGATATTATTTTGCATAATATTAAAGGTAATACAAAGTTTTGGTATGGGGTCATAAATTTGGTTCAAATGAACATATTGGAAGCATATGCGATCCTACAATATGCAATGATCGCTGTCGCGGTTGAAATCGAGTCTAAAGTTATGAAATTATTAATAACAGACTTTTTGTGTTGTATAGCGCCCTCTCAAGGTCAAGATATTAATTAAGCTATAAAACAATGTTTCTTGACTAATTTTGACCGATAAGCTATTTCCGTTTGGTAAGTATACATCACAACTACATATTCTGAAATTTTCAGGGTCGCAGCTACCATTGTATGGCCGTATGCGCTATTTGAAATTTATCAAACTATATCGGGAGTACCGATAAATTTTTATTTTCATTTTTTCTCGAAAGCAGAAGTGTTTTAGGGGCTATTTTTTTAGGTGCTCATTATACATCCACAGGGGCATCTAAATATATCAAAATTGTAGAGAATCATTATCCACCAAATTTTCAAAATTTCCCAAAACTTTGTATTACCTTTAACAAAAGAAACAACTACAGACCACATATTCAAAATTAATATTTTGCAATAGTGGTTCTGAAATCCTCATGAGAATGAATAGAATTACAGGACAGTTACTATCGATACTACAAGCTAGTAAATGTACAGTTAATAACTAAATTATTCATACCCATTTTAAATATGATGTTTTTTTCGTGTTTTCTATAACTGAAGATAGGGCTTTTGTTGAATACTGTTAGATGTACCCGGTAAGCTATCCTTTGTCACATTCTCAAGATACATGAATAGAGATTTTTATTTTTCACATAATCAAACAAATATAAAACTTGTTAGGGTATGAACTTGTTAAGGGTATGAATAATGGACTTGTTAACTGTACCTTTCAATTATTAAAGGTTAGTAGCAAAGGTTACAAACAGTTACTTACTAATAGTCACTTACTATTAAACAGTGGGAGACATAACTATTAGTACATGCACATTTGTGTGGCCAGATAAATATCATGCAGGATGAACGATTATTAGAAGGAATTCATGCACATGAAAAAGGGGGTGAAAAGTTAAATGTGAGTCAATAGGATGACAAAGAAATGAAAAAAAAAACAGAAAATGCTGACACAAAAGAGGTCAGGAAAAACCAATGATAGGGAAAGTCTAAAATATAATTAAATCATGTCCGAGGTAAACAAATAGACTAAAGTCATATGAGCTAAGAATAAGAAAAATAATCACAATGTTTCATAAATTTAGTATAATTTGTTGGTAACTGACAATATTAAGCATTTGTGTGGATTATAACACACACAAATGTTTGTTTTTTATAATGAAAATAAATGAATGAAATGAATGATAAGAGAACAGAAGAAAAAAGTGGACATACCGGCCGTTGTAGTAGGGGTAGGGGTAGTTGTGCCTGTTCATGGTATGGAAAAAAGCAAAAAGAAAATAAAACAAATAAAAATGGGGATGTTAGAAAAATAGCCATTGTATGACACATGCACAATCTTACCAAAGAAATATGTATATATAATGATATTGCTCAATGTACTGCCCTCGTGTATTTACCGCACCCCTCTTTTTCTCCCTTTAAAAAATGTGTAAGATCATTAATGTAAATTAAAAAAACAGTAGAGGACCTAGGATAGAACCTTGTCGAACACCATGTAATAGAAGAAAAATTGGAGGAATTATTATTATAAACTACATATTGAGATCTTTCAGAAAGATTACATTCAAACCAAGATGACAGACAAATTTTAGTGTTGTTCTAGTTTCGGAGTGGTGATTCAACACACTGATTACAGAGCTGGGAGACATTGCCAGGCATAGCACCAGGTTATTATTTTTTTTTTTTTGTGTGTGTGTGTGTACCGACTTTGAATTTATTTTGGCGGCAAAAAGGTGCGGTTTATACACTGTTAATTACAGTAGTCAATTTTTTTAAACATTAGATGTGGAGGTGTCATGGTCTACTCTAGTGGATATCACCGGACAATGCATCACCCAGTTCACTGTCCAAGTCCCACAGCGGCACTAATCTCCATTTGCCCCACTTGGCCCGGGTGAGGTAAATAGGGACCTGGCAGGGATTGATTCCTTCAAATGCTTGAGCGCCATAACGACAGCCATGCTAAAGCGAGGGGGGGGGGGGAGGGGTCATAACTATGGGGCGTCAGTAGTATCAAGTCTGACAGACATGAGTACCATACAAGAAAACCCACTATCTGTATTATCATTATTAAAGTGAATATCAGGGGTTCAAGTCCTGGCATGGGATGAAGATATATTCTTGTCTTTCAGCAAGTTAATTCATATTTTTTGCCTCACCTTTTCTCCATGGATGAGTGTACATGAATGTATGGGTTATTGTTGGGGTATGAATGTGTGATCGTTTACATGTATGTATAGCAAGTGCAGACCTGCCAACGAACCTCCGGGAGTTCAAGAACTATATTCTTTAATCCCAAAAGTTGTATTTTACTGCCAAAAGTTGTATTCTTAATAAAAAAGCATGGACTGTTATGCGAATCAATGCCTCTGACAGTTTGTACATACAGGCAGGATTTTTTTGATGGATCATTGGTTGAATATGCATGATTTTGTCACGACTACCGTAGTCTGTTCAATGAACATCCCTAAATTGCCTATGTGAGATGCTTGTAGGATACTTCACAGGACAGATTGGGCATTTTACCATTGAAAGTGGCACACACACACACCCAACAAATTTTTTTTTTGTTTAAAGTTATGTTTTTGTTTTCTTTTAAAAAATTGTATTTTATTAAGGAAAATCGTACTGGTTGGCAGGTCTCTATTAGTGCTAGCATCCTAGCTAATGTTGTCCTGTAGGGGTTCAAACCGTTAACTTTGCCTACAGTAAATCGGGCATCCTTTTCTACATTGTTAATTTCAAAATTAAATTTCCAATAATCCTAATAAATGTTTGCGGTAATGATATGTTTGAAGCAGGGCAGGTCCAAGCTATTTGGATTGTGACGTACGGGACATTCAGAGACTTTAAACAAGAAATAACAATGGATACAATTATTTATATGGCTATCTTTTGGTATGAGTCTGTGGCTATTATGAGCTAGTTCATTTGTGGAAAGTTTTAGTTCTGACCAATTCATAATTTTTTTTAAAATGTAATTAATGTGCTGCGTGACGTACGGGACCAGAGAATTTCTGACTTTTTCAAAAATAAGTTCATCATAAAAGTTCTCTGAATTTATTAAGTTATGAGATTTATGGTAATGATATTTTAATTCATTATGGAATCAAGCATTAATCACAACTATTACCATATTTTTCTGACCTTACGTTGTTATGTAATATACCAAAACATAAAAGTGTGTATGTGACGTACGGGACACGTGACGTACGGGACAACTTTTCCCTATGGGAAAATGCATTGAAATTTAAAAAATTCGTCAAAATTTGTTAAATTTCAACATTTTAAACTTAAATCAGTGACAGTTAGAGTGTTTTAGAACCCAATTAGATCCTCTGACCCTCACTTAATATCCTCTGTGTTGATTTATGAGGTAAATCAATACAAATATTACTTTAATAAGGAAAATCACATTCATTCATACACACTATATTACCATTCTTATTACATTTACCCATCTATGATCATGTGCAGTCATGCTTCTTTTCTCATTTCTTTTATCCATTCCATTCAACATTTCTAAATGTTTTTAAATAACAATTAATGAAGAAAATGAACTTTAACTTGAAAACTTTTATTTAAACTTGTTTGAAACACAGGGGCACACTCGGCGCATCATATTTTGTTGCTGTCATATATTCAAGAATTTTGATATACATGTACATGTACATTCAATGTACAGTTTGTGAAAGATGGATGCAAAAATATAAATCTTGAATGTATTTTGTATTGATTAAAGACATCTTATTAACACCACCAGATATAAGAAATTAAAACCCTAAAGTTTGTGTGACCTTTTCCACAATTCAAAAGATTAAAGCGTAAATCAACATATATGCATGGGTGTAAAAGTGATAAAAATATAAAGTTGTTGAGAGTTTGAAATACTCAAAAAGGCTATCCTTCCTTAAAATTTATGATTTAGTTTTTAAGGAGATCAGAATTCCCGAGCTGGCTCCATAACATGTACAGAGTATGCTGTAATCCTTTACCATCATATATGACATTTAAATAAAATATCAAAAAACAAACACACATGGAGAGCTTGATACCATGTGCTATTCTTACCTGCAGCATCTATGAGTTGTAAAAGCCAGCTTCTGGTGCTTCTACTACCATATAATTTCACAAGACTCATTCCAGGAACTAATACACTATTATAATTTACATATTTAGCATCCTGCCAATGTTGGGGACATCAACTGGCAAAATACCAAAGTTGATAATAGCAGGGGTCTGGCTTGAAGACTAATTAATGTACATGAATAAATATTCATAATTGAAAGAGACGCTTTTAAGACTAAAAAAAAAAAACAACAACAGTACAAGTAAATTACTAGAAGGTACCCAGTTGGAATGTTCATATATCCCTGTATACAACAAGTTTCCTAACACAGTATATATATTCTCCTTCTGGTCATTTCCTTTTTCACATCTTGCATTGGTTTTATATGGGGTTGTCCCGTACGTCACACACTTGTCCCGTACGTCACATTTCTTAATTTGATTATGTAATCAACACAGAATTTTTGTAATTTTTGTTAAACCTATTTTGTTATAGGTATTCATCTAAATTAGAACTTCCTAGAATATCTTTAAAAAAAAAAATTATTTTCATAATCAAAATTAAACAAATTAATGTCAAATTGTGACGTACGGGACATCACACTTTGGAACCTACCTCATTTGCATAATTAATTAATTTTGAAAGTTTTTATATTTTTTTCCTATTTTCAACTATGATGGTCTACATGTCCTGAGATATTTAATTAGAAAAAAATAATTCTAATAAGATACAAAAATAAAAATGTAATGTCCCGTACGTCACGCTAATTAATAAAAATCAAAGTTCGTGACCTTGGCATTCTTCGTATTTTGATTTTTTCAATTTTTTTTTATCAGATTCATAAAATTCATAGTTTCAGCTTTAAAATGATGTATAGTTTGTTAAATATATATAAAGATGAAATTTGACCCCCAGAGGGGACAATAGCTTGGACCTGCCCAGCATAAAATCTTAATTGATCCCGTCATTCAGATGTATTGGGATGTACTTCTGGGATGTACTTCTGACATTGTCGCCCAACACCAGACCGACAATCAACTAATCACTGCATTTTGTTGTTTTGTTGTCTGTTTTGGAGTAAGTTTGGCACTGCAACTAGGGTATCAACCTCATGCCAACATAATGGCTACATACGGTATATGTCCTCGCGCCAAAAGAGAATATCAAAGATAAATACCAGTTATGGTCATGTGATTGCATTGTGAATGTGAAAGAAACGTTGTGGAATCGATCAGAAAAGGTTGATAATCTAGCATAAGTATTGGTGCGTACTGCAAGGTTCTGGAATCCTCAAAATGATAAGAAATTTGGCCCAGTCTTCCTAAAGTTACATGCACTGTACACAGAAAGATGTACAGGGGACTACGCACACGTGTGCGACACATGCATTTATCTCTCACATACAAACTCATTTACCAAATATATCAATTAGTAGGCGGTTTCCCGGCAGAATTGTTATCATCATGTATTAGTCAAAACATATTCTTTCACATGATTGATAATAAGAGCTTCCATTTCATTTTTTGAAATTGGGGCATTTCCAATACTGGTCTTTACCTTTAACATTCTTTAAAGTTGGGAAAAAGATTCAAGGGGTACAATACCTTTTCCCTAATACATGCTACAATGCAGTATTAAACCAATGCCTCCTCTCATAGAGTAGCGAAGTGCTAATGTCATATTTGCTTGTCATCCAAGTTACTGGTTCTAAACAACAAAGCCTGTGCATGAGGATCACCATAAGCAACATTCTGGAACAAGGCATATTCACTGTTTGGCCCAAGTGTGATNAAGGGGGGGGGGGGGGGCAAATACATGTAGGTGACATTTTGTCAATGTCACATGGAATTTGAGCAAATTTTTAATAGAGAATTATTGATTCTTCAAGTTCAATGCTAGTTAATGTACTTTTATTTTTGCATGTGAGTCGGTGTGTCAAGTGCAAATTAACAAAATTGTGCAGAGATGCATGTGCACGACAATTTTCAACTGAATAGAATTCATGTTACATGTAAGTTAATATTCACGCGTCCATTTTAAAGACTAAGATAGGCCTATATGTACATCATGTTCAATTACTGCAAGTGTACGGTAAAAACTTCTAATTCTTCCACAGGACATGTTAACAGATTTGCAATAAAGAAAATAAATCTATTTTCATTGCTGCTGTATCATTATTTTATTTTATTTGTTCAACAAGACAAGAGTTCAATTTCTTTCACTGTTTTTCCCAGAACTACAGTATATTAGAGCTTTTTGAATATTTTGTTTGTTTAACTGATGAATTATCTATTTACTTCCTCAAATTTTATTGTCAATATTAAGCGCACGATGTAGGTACGAGAGTCAGAGACTCGGCTTTTTTTACAGAAAAAGATAAAAGTCCAAAGTCCCATGAGATAGGAGTCCTACCTGTTTCATGCACACGTGCACACAAACACAAAAAAAAGTTCATACATGTACCTGTAAGATATTCATGAGAAAGGCCTTCAAAATAGGGTTGTTCTACATCAATAACAATCATTTCAAAAGTCACTTAAGTAAGACTGATTCAGCAAAATAACGATGAAGATGAATTGCAATTAAAATATGGACATTGAATAAATTGTAATGCCTAGACATTCGATATACATGTACATGTACATTGTAAGGTACACTGTACATGTAGATCTACATTAGGTGTTCCAAGATTTTAAAGTGGAAAACATGTGTACACGTTCATGGCAGGGTTGGCCGGTAAATACCAGGCGGAATAACAGGTATTTACCAGTGAAAAACACCTAGCAAAATTGGACAAACACAGTAAATACTGGGAAATTACTATAAAAAAAAACAATATTTCAAACAATGAAACCCTTTTATAGGATGTTTAGATTATTGAGCAAGAATCATTATCAAACAGAAACAACAATGAAATAAAGTGATTCAATGCTAGGTAGGGGGTCTTAAAAATGTTTGAATGATACATGTAAATGGGCATTTTATGGCTTCAAGGCTGTAAATGTATGTTGAAGCTATGGAAATGAGTAGCAGGAATACGGTTTGATTTTTTTAAAAGTTGATTAAAAACAAATCCTCCAAATTATAAATCTGGGACTGCACCAGAATTCATGAAATAGAGTGTACACTGTACACATCCTGGTAATAAATATTCAAGTAGCATTTCGGGTCGTTCAGGACATGAACTGCCCAAAATCAAAATTGTCAGTATCATAACTTGTAGGACTGTAATATTTAAAAAAAATAGAAAAATTGCTGATTGCAAATGTCTATGACAATTGGCCTTTACACATTGTACAGTGTAGGTATAACATGTAATTCAGTTTAAAGAATTCATTTAGGATCACCAGATCAAATGGGTCATACATGTACAGTGTATGGTCACCTGTTCTTTCCTACTAAACATTGGGCAATATGGATAGAACACATTAATGTAAACCATTGAATTCACATCATTTCAATTTTCTATTCTACACAATCACTCAAAGAGGCACTTCTGTATTCTACGTTTATGTAGCAATTGTCCTAAATGTATGTAGGGTACATGTATGTCCTATTATCTCCATTATCTGCCAATGCAGTACAACTACAAGAGCTTCCTCCCTGTATACTTGCCCCCCCCCCCCAAAAAAAAAAAAA
>BEXV01000842.1:126884-138775 GCA_003118195.1 Hemicentrotus pulcherrimus | reverse complement strand
CTCAAACTCTGAGGAAAGTCAGCTTGCGGGTGTCTGCACATGGAGAGAGTGTTGTCCAGGAGTCTGGCGTGCGCACTCACTATTGCTAGCTCTGGGACAACCTTATCTCGACTGGCCAAACTAGCTTCCAACTTCCAACTCTCACTCATATCGGCAACAGCCCCTGTCGCAGCAACTTGTGACTTTTTATCTTCTCCTGCATGGCTCTCGTCAAAAAGCATGAGCTTTCCTGCGCGTGCTGCCAAGTTGGAAGCTACATGCAGCGGTTATCACAAGCCTTCAGGACTGAGAGGGGCAAATGAACTGGTCACTTTGTAATTCATTCCTCAAACTGGACGGTCGTGGTTCCTTGCTCTGAATGTGTCATTACTCATTCCATTCTTGAATAACCCCAGCCAGTGGAAGTCTGCATTTTGGGGACAAGATTAATTTTAATCGCTCTTTCTAGCACCCTGTTTCATGGATCACTCCTGCATATCAACAAGGCATCAGTCTCCAACTTCTTCTTCTAGCAGTTACATAATCATCTGATGGAATGTTCCAACTCCTGTCTGCACAAGGTCCTCTTTATTCATCTTTACATCAACAGAACGTTACATACAACCTTCTGAAGCTGAGCTAATATGGATTCAGTGATGATCAGTGGAGTGTCAACGTTGGCTTCAAAAGGAGGTAAGCAAGACTCTTCAAAATATAGAAAGGTGTACATTACACATTCAATGCCATTAACGGCTGTGTAATAGACATCATACAAGCTTAAGGTGTTTAACTCTGAAAGAATCCCAAATGAGTTTTTAGAATTATTTAAGCTCTATATTTAATTATACGCAATAAGCCTTTTGCTTGATAATAATGTACATAACTCAAAAGTAAAGTTCATCTTCACATCTTTTTTTACTTCTTTCATTCACCCCTAAGCTTTGCATAGCACTTTATGATGGTACGCAAAGTCCTTCAGCAATTACAATTTTTATTTATTTTACTGGAGTACAGTACTCTCATAGACCCTCCATACAAGTATATATTGACTGAAGTACCTCCCTCCTTTTTTACCCAAAACAAATTTGAGCTTTCTGCAGTTTGTTTGTTCTGAGTTCATAAGAACTTTGAGTAGTCATTGTAAAATGATTTCAAAGTATCAAAATGGAGGAAATAAAAGGTCATTTCATTCAAGTTCAATTGAAGGAGCTTCAAACCATCAGGACTAAATTCGGATCAAAGTTGTAATGAGGCTGCACAAAGTAACAAAATCTTTCTTAAGAGTGGATAAAGCATGTATTGAGGGCTACACATGTGATGGTAAGTATTTATTATAACCTTCCTTTTTTAGAAGATAAAAGGCTTGTGCAAAATTGACAGAACCCTTATTACTCCTGTAGCCAACAATTAAGACAATTTCTCTGTGAAGTGAGTGTACTAGATATTGCAGGTAGTCACCTTCAAGACTTCTATAAAACTTTGTAGTTTTAAAAGCAATAGTAATAAATGTAATTTAACATAGATATTTGAAAGGTGTGTGAATAGCTATAGCTAAGAATATGAGATGTAATCATAAAGACAAGCAGTAACATCGGCAACAGGTTTTGCCATGATGACCTGGAACACGACCACCAGTACTACTTGGAGTTCTACTGCCACCCCCACCTTGCCACGCCCACTCAGACACGCCCATCTTCACCATATCCCATGCCATAACATACTTCTTTAGAATTCCATACTGAATCTCCTCAACTCTATGGAATGTAAAGAAGTATGTATTGAAACTGGGACCTCACATCACAGAACCAACTTCAAGACGAGATAAGAAGGCACAGGTTGCATTGCAAGCAAAGGGGGTAATGGAAGTTACCCCCACCCACCACTCCTAACCACACCCAGAGGAGCATTGGGTATCAGCTGGTATTGAAGCTTGTACAACGATCACCATTCTTGTAACATTAAAAGCTGACCTTACTAGTCATAACACGTATATCACCATGCATGTGCTTGGCTGACGCAGTGCTTAAAGAAACTTTTGTTCAAATATTTTAAGGTTTGTAATTAAAGGATGAAAGTAAGATGTAGAAAAATTAGGTCTGATCACTGTAATCAAATCCATGAAGAACAGACCGACATGTCTTGTACAAATTTGTTAATGTCTTAGCTTTTTAATTTAATCTTATATTTCCTTTTTTTCATTAAAATAACACTGTTTATATCATATATGTTTATGCTTATTCTTTCTTGTAGATTAGTTTTCCATATTCACTTTATTTTACATATGTCATCTTTAAGTTGTTTTTCCTATGTTTTTATGTTCAATTTGGTGTCTATAAGATCTGTTTTTTTGTATGCAACACAGACTTGCTGAGAAATCAGTCTTTTTAGGCTGATGTGAGTTTTACCGTGATTAAATTAATTCAATTCAATTCAATGAACTCAAAGAAAGGTCTAAACTAGAAAATGAATACTTCTAGGAACTTTACATCTGCATGCAGTCTATCTGCTCATGATCTGTACTGAACTACTAAATGAGATATCTGCAAATACTAAGTTTATATCATCGACCGTATATCATTGATTGATGGGTGTGAAGGGTGAAACCATTAAATACTATGTCTACTATTGTCTATGACAGTTTCTTTACCAGTGATGCTAATATTTGTATGAATTCAGGACATTGGAAACCCATTTTTTTATACCATATCAATTTCATCTGTACAACCATGCATACTTAGGAGCAATTATCACAATGGAATGTTAGAGTAAGCTTTCTGTACAAAAATTGAAAGGCCTTTCCATGGCCCAGACATACAAGCATGTGTGTCTAAAGAAGTTCTAAAATCCAAGAGGCCACATGTTTTGGTACACGTACAGTACATATTAGTCATTAAAAATACCATACTTTGGACATTGCATGTACTGTACATGCCATGTTCCTATAAATCTAACCAGTATCAACTCTATCATCAATCAAAACTTTGGTTAAAGGGACAGTTCTATACCATGTCTTCCTATTGTCATGCTAGGGTTCATCCTGATATCAAGACCCATTTTTTCAGTCCCATCCTCTAACCCCCCCNCGCTAGCCTGCCTCTCTTTTGACAGCTTTACATATTCTCTCTCTCTCTACCTCTCTCTTTCTCTACTTCTCTCTTTCTCTACCTCTCTCCCTCAAACTCTGAGGAAAGTCAGCTTGCGGGTGTCTGCACATGGAGAGAGTGTTGTCCAGGAGTCTGGCGTGCGCACTCACTATTGCTAGCTCTGGGACAACCTTATCTCGACTGGCCAAACTAGCTTCCAACTTCCAACTCTCACTCATATCGGCAACAGCCCCTGTCGCAGCAACTTGTGACTTTTTATCTTCTCCTGCATGGCTCTCGTCAAAAAGCATGAGCTTTCCTGCGCGTGCTGCCAAGTTGGAAGCTACATGCAGCGGTTATCACAAGCCTTCAGGACTGAGAGGGGCAAATGAACTGGTCACTTTGTAATTCATTCCTCAAACTGGACGGTCGTGGTTCCTTGCTCTGAATGTGTCATTACTCATTCCATTCTTGAATAACCCCAGCCAGTGGAAGTCTGCATTTTGGGGACAAGATTAATTTTAATCGCTCTTTCTAGCACCCTGTTTCATGGATCACTCCTGCATATCAACAAGGCATCAGTCTCCAACTTCTTCTTCTAGCAGTTACATAATCATCTGATGGAATGTTCCAACTCCTGTCTGCACAAGGTCCTCTTTATTCATCTTTACATCAACAGAACGTTACATACAACCTTCTGAAGCTGAGCTAATATGGATTCAGTGATGATCAGTGGAGTGTCAACGTTGGCTTCAAAAGGAGGTAAGCAAGACTCTTCAAAATATAGAAAGGTGTACATTACACATTCAATGCCATTAACGGCTGTGTAATAGACATCATACAAGCTTAAGGTGTTTAACTCTGAAAGAATCCCAAATGAGTTTTTAGAATTATTTAAGCTCTATATTTAATTATACGCAATAAGCCTTTTGCTTGATAATAATGTACATAACTCAAAAGTAAAGTTCATCTTCACATCTTTTTTTACTTCTTTCATTCACCCCTAAGCTTTGCATAGCACTTTATGATGGTACGCAAAGTCCTTCAGCAATTACAATTTTTATTTATTTTACTGGAGTACAGTACTCTCATAGACCCTCCATACAAGTATATATTGACTGAAGTACCTCCCTCCTTTTTTACCCAAAACAAATTTGAGCTTTCTGCAGTTTGTTTGTTCTGAGTTCATAAGAACTTTGAGTAGTCATTGTAAAATGATTTCAAAGTATCAAAATGGAGGAAATAAAAGGTCATTTCATTCAAGTTCAATTGAAGGAGCTTCAAACCATCAGGACTAAATTCGGATCAAAGTTGTAATGAGGCTGCACAAAGTAACAAAATCTTTCTTAAGAGTGGATAAAGCATGTATTGAGGGCTACACATGTGATGGTAAGTATTTATTATAACCTTCCTTTTTTAGAAGATAAAAGGCTTGTGCAAAATTGACAGAACCCTTATTACTCCTGTAGCCAACAATTAAGACAATTTCTCTGTGAAGTGAGTGTACTAGATATTGCAGGTAGTCACCTTCAAGACTTCTATAAAACTTTGTAGTTTTAAAAGCAATAGTAATAAATGTAATTTAACATAGATATTTGAAAGGTGTGTGAATAGCTATAGCTAAGAATATGAGATGTAATCATAAAGACAAGCAGTAACATCGGCAACAGGTTTTGCCATGATGACCTGGAACACGACCACCAGTACTACTTGGAGTTCTACTGCCACCCCCACCTTGCCACGCCCACTCAGACACGCCCATCTTCACCATATCCCATGCCATAACATACTTCTTTAGAATTCCATACTGAATCTCCTCAACTCTATGGAATGTAAAGAAGTATGTATTGAAACTGGGACCTCACATCACAGAACCAACTTCAAGACGAGATAAGAAGGCGCAGTTTTGGAGCATTGCAAGCCAAGGGGGTAACAGAAGCTACCCCACCATTGGGTACCAGCTGGTATTGAAGTTTGTGCATTAAAAGCTGACCATACTAGTCAAAAGACAAACAGAATGGTTTACTCCTTTATATCACCATGCATGTGCCTGGCTGAAGCAGTGCTAACAGAAACTATTGCTCAAGTTTTGTTAGATTTGTTAAAAAAGGATGAAAGTACAATATAGAGAAGTTATATCTGATCACTGGTAACGCATCATATGAAACACAGACTGGAATGTTTAGCTTTGTAATGTAATTTTATTGTTCCTTTTTCATTCATATGACATTTGTCATATATGTTTATGTTTGTAATTCTTGTTTGTATATTAGCTTTCTTTTTTTCACTATGTTTTACTACATCATCTGTAATTTGTTAATATATGTATTTATGTTCAATTTGGTGTCTATATCATCGGTTTTTTTGTCTTAGTAGGCTGATGTGAGTTTTATCATGATTAAAGAAATTCAATTCAATAAACTCAAAGAAAGGTCAAAACTAAAGAAATGAATACTTCTAGGAACTTTACATCTGCTGGCAGTCTATCTGCTCATGCCATTTACTAGCTGTCTATACTATTATATGTCATAGATCTGTACTAAACTACTACATATGCAAATACTAAGTTTAAACCATTAACCAAATATCATCAGTTGATGGGTGTGAAGGGTAAAACCATTGAATAGTATTCTAGCACAGTTTCTTTACCGGTAATGCCAATATTTGTATAGATTTGGGACACTGAAACCCATTTCCTTATACCATATCAATCACATCTATATAGAGATGTTGTGGTCTAGTGGATAAGTCACCAGACTGCAGATCACAAGGTACAGGGTTCAAGTCCCACTGCGGCACTAATGTCATTTGGCAAGACATTGATCTACATTTGCCACTCTCCACCCAGGTGTAAAATGGGTACCTGATTTGCCTGAACGCTAGTTACTTTGGCAGCTCGGCTACAAGGTAATATGTACAAGTGCCATGAGCGTCAGAGCCTAGCGGATACCGGGGCTATGCAACTGTCCATATTATGATTATTAGTAACCAGGTTTATAAGCAATTATCACAAGTGAATGATAGAGTTGAAGCTTTCTGTACATTCTTTAAAACTGGAAGGCCTTTCCATGGCCAAGATATACATAATAATGTGTGTCTCAAGAAGTTCTAAAGCCCTTAGGGCCACTGCCCATTTACAGGGTACGTTCTGGTACATGTACATGTTATACAGTCATTAACAATACCATAGCTACATTGGATTTATAGAAACATGGCATATGTATTTTTGCTACTATTTCACTGTATACATAGCTCTGCTCTGCAGCATAACATCGGCTTGATTAAGCATTACTTTCCTTCTAGACAGCTACGTTCTTAAAACTCTGGCTTACTTGTTACTCCTAGGGTTAAAACAAAGTAGGGGGAGCGAACCATCTCTCATGCTGGGCCTTCATTATGGAATACTCTCCCTCAATGGATTAAGAATAGCAGTTCTGCTGAAGTGTTAAAAAACAATCTTAAGAAATATCTGTTTAATCTAGCTTATAATAGATTACCATAACATTTCATGTCTGTACCTTTCCTNCCCCCCCCCCCCCCCCCCAAAGAAAGAAGAGAATGTTGAAACTGCCAACATTCAGTAAACCATGATCACTTCATCTTGGGGCAGCAAGGGGGTTCCTTTGTAAACATTTTATATCACATAGTATATTTTAATGATATGATACAAAACGGTTGATGATAGCTACATTGATAGAATGCATGCATCTAACCCAAGGTGCATACTCCACACAATGCTAGCAGTGGGTGTTGACTTAATAAAGCATTACCCTTTTCTCACTCCCTCTCAAAAGTTATAAATTGAAAGGTGATGTGTGTTTTTTGCAAGGTAGTGATTTGTTTTCTATACACTTACAATTAACAACCATCATTCACTCTCCTTGTAAATTTGATGTTTTCTGTAATTTTCATAACTCAAGAGTGAAAGGTTGGAAGATTGAATCAGGGCCTTTGTTGAATACTTTTAGATGTGAGCTTTAACATGTACATTCTCAACATAAACATAAATCAGGACAGAGCATACTTCCACAAATAGTCAAACTTGGTAAGGGTATATCTATGGTATTGCTGAAGTCAGAAATTCTGTGGGACTAGCATGATTACACAGCTCTTACCCTTGTCTATCGTTATAGCTTGTTTCCCTTTTATAGGCATGTCCCTACATCTTGATAATCAGGTCTGGCACTTATCTTTATATGTACAAACATTGTCATACAAACAATGCATCATGTGTTCTTTCACACTAGCCAAACATTGTATATAGAACCATCACTAATCACAGTCTAGTAATTAAACTTGAAGATCACTAGCATGATGAATAAGAATCGAAGATACATTTTTACAATACAGACAATGTACCGTGGGGACTTTCACACTAGCCAAACATCATATACAGAACCACTACTAACCATTGTCTAGTAATAGAGCTCTCAAGAACACAAGCATGATGAATAAGAATCAAAGAAACATTTTTACAATACAGATAATGTACCGTGGGGACTTTCACACTAGCCAAACATTGTATACAAAATCACCACTAAACACTGTCTAGTACAAACTTGAAGAACACAAGCATGATGAATAAGAATCAAAGATACATGTATGAGGTAAGAATGTACTTCCATTGTGTGTTACAGGAAGAAAGATTTTGTTATCTTTATATTCAAAAATATTGATCAAAACTTATACTTCAGCTTTTACAGGAGTAAATCATTGTGTTCTTTCAATTTCTTCATAATTTTCCATATTCAATACACTCACAGACCAATAAATCACTTTCGGTTAGATTAAGAGATCACAATCTTTCCCAACATACATGTAAATGTACATGTACTTCAACTGACACGATTCCCTACACATCTAAATAGATGTCCGAGCATAAGTGTTTATTTTGCTGATCTTAATTGTTTACATTATAATCAATATTTGCTTAATACTTATCTATCTATTTGAAGGTGCAGTAATACTTAAAGTAAACACATCCTCCTCATCTAACAAATAAAATTGATTAACTCCAACAGTGATTAAAAAAACAAATAAGAAAAAAGGTTAGCATCTATTGCCTCTTTGCTGGAAGTAAATATACTTCTTTTACATTATTTTCTTTTTATTAGCAGACTAGAATTCAACATGTCAGACAAATCATGGCATCTTAAATTCAATTTTGGGAAAATTACTCACAAGAAAGTAACCTCCAGAAAAGCAGATTATTTGGAATGCTTAGGTAGTTGGAGCATTAATTTTAATTCTGCAATTTATGTATTTGGTGTATCAATTGCTCTTATATTGTTCAAGTATGTAACCTTGTTAAGTATTTATACTTTTGTTATCCCTCCATTTAATTTGTTTGTACATTTATCATTTTTTACACTTGTATTTAATGTTTTGTGGAAATATTTTCAATTAAAAAATGTTTTGATTTTATTATCATTATGGTAGACAGGAATAAAAAGAGTAGCCAGGAAAAAATGGATGGATAAATGAGTAAGTAGATACTTGAAATAAATGAAGTGCAAGGTGATGAGAAGTAATTGACACAAATTGAGAATGTGTTTGGGGTTACCATGGAGACAGGGAATAGCATCCATTGTAAATTATCTCAAAGACTAGGAAAAAGGACAACAGAAGAGAAGTAAGTGTAACTTGATCTTCACTTATAAATTGTCCAGTTATGACCATTTCACTACCAACCTTGTGGTATTAATAGGGAACATAAAATAGAATACAGCAACAATCAGAGAATGAGTTTCTGACCATTCAAACTGTACCCCAGAATAAGTTGCATCGTAATATCAGTTAGAAACATTGCTATCAGATTTACCCATATACCATTTGCCATAATTAATGTAATACACAAGCAGGTTAATTATCAACACAAAATATTTTATATGAATAACCATTTGTCATTTTCTAACATTAAATCTAATTTAAAGTGTTGCATAAATACATAATTGTATGATTATTGAGATTGTTTCCATGATAATTTTTCCATATTTGTAATAATTATTATGCCAGTGTCTTGTAAAACGAAATATTCATGTACCATGTGAAGGAAGTTTTCTGTGACATAAAGAGAGTTAAATATGAGGAACAAGGGAATAATGAGAGGTTAATAATGAAGAGGATGGCGATTAGAAGACAGAGGAGGAGAGAGAGGAAGGGATGAGAAGGGAGTAGGAGGAAAAGGAGGAGGAGAGGAGGAGAGGGAGAAGGAGGAGGGGAGGAGGAGAGGGAGGGAGAAGGAGGGGGAGGAGGAGGAGAAGGGGAGGGGAGCAGGTAGTTGGTTTGTAGTAGCTTATTCAATGTACATGGACTAGGACGTGGTTGAAAATAGAATTATCTTCAAGTAGAGGGATAAAACCTCTTGTAAATGCAAATGACTTCAATAGATATGTTTGGAGGGCTTAGGCCTTAAAAAAAAAATTGATGACTTGGCGTAACCCGCCCGACCCTATTTTTATCGCTGACCCTACGCTTTTTTATATTTTTTTGATCCGATTGCGATTGCGTAAATATCNGAGGAGAAGGAGGAGGAGAAGGAGGAGGGGAGGAGGAGAGGGGAGGAGGAGAAGGAAGGAAGGAGAGGGAAGGAGGAGGATAGGGAGAAAGGGAAGATGAGGAGAAGGGGAGAAGGAGAGGAGAAGTAGGAAGTAGAAGGATGATTATCGGGAGAAAGAGGATGAGGGGTAAGTACGAGGAAGAGGAGGAAGAAGGATAGGATAAGCAAGATGAAGAGGAAGATCAGGAGGAAGAGCAGGAGGAGGAGGATGAGAAGGAGATGGAGAGGGGAAGTAGGATGATTATCAGG
The DNA here is from genome assembly GCA_003118195.1 of Hemicentrotus pulcherrimus. NCBI lineage: Eukaryota > Metazoa > Echinodermata > Echinoidea > Camarodonta > Strongylocentrotidae > Hemicentrotus > Hemicentrotus pulcherrimus. The sequence goes on along the minus strand of BEXV01000842.1, from coordinate 128,905 downwards.
AGGAGGAGGATGAGGGGTAAGTAAGAGGAAGAAAAGGATGATGGTTAGGAGTAAGACAGATAGGATGAGGAGCAGTACAGAAAGAAGAAGAGGATTAATAGGAGGGTGAGAATTAGGTGACAGAGGAGAAGGGCGATTTGGAGGAAAAGGGGAGGAAAAGCAAGAGAAGGAGGAGGAGGAGAATGATTGGAAGACTTAGGAGAGGGAGAAGGAAAAGAGAAAAGGGCTCCCAAGATTGATAAACTATGGTACCACAAAAGATGACATCAGTGATAATGGTTCAAGGGAGGTGGTAAAAGAATGAAAAATTTCTTTGGTGCAGTAGTACAGAGCTGGAGGATGCAGACAAATTTACCCAGAAACATAATGGTTCAGAATGTAGCCATGGATTATAGAAAAAGCACATAAAATGGTGATGAGGAAAAGAAATGCGGTTGAGATGGAGGCTGGAAGAGAATAGTGATAAGGAAGATAAGAAGAATTCAACCTTAATAAAATGACACCATCTAAGAAAGCATTTTTTTCAACCGGAATGCATGTTACAAGACATCTCTAGGGGTGCTGCGAGAAACATTATTATGAAATAACTTTGATTTTGTGAGAACTTTTTTCAGAAACTGTTATGATAAAGTGTCTTTCTTCCTCGCTCGCGTCGCCAGCTAGCAATATTTGGACAGCAAGATGCCTGATTAAATATTATATCTTTTATTTTGAAATTACATTTTTTAATCACACTTTAACATTGAGAAACAGGATAAATCTGTGCAACGAGATGCCTAAATATCCTCATATTCATGTATCGAGGTCATGACCGAATGAATGATTTTTTTTTTTAATTCATGAATAATTGGTGGCAAGTTGCCTGCATACAGTACTTCATATCTTTTCTAGTGTGTTGATTACAAAATAATATTTTACCATTTTATAAATGTCTTCTTCTTTTTAAGGGGAAAAATGTGCTCAACTGCTCATATGTGTACATCGTACTCTTGACAAGTGCCAGAGTGATGCAAAATTAATACTCTGTGATGAATATGAGATTGGGGTGACGAAAAGATTTTGACATTTTAAAAGGGTGCCATGACTAACAAAAGGTTGAAAAAGGTTGGAAAAAGTTGAAAAAAGCTGATCTAAGATATATATTTCCTGCCCAAATGAATTACATCATACAAACCCCCTCAAGTAATCATTTATATCCTTCTGCAAACAGCATTAAAATACAAAAAAAAAGACATCAGAATGGATGAAAAAGAAATAATGAGAGAGAGTTAAAGGGGGTGGGGCATCACTTTTTGTCTCATAAAATGTCTCATAATAAAAAAAAAAGAATTAAGTCTCCTTTATATTTTCAATGTGTAAGAATTTCGCAATGCTCTTAAAAATGATCAGAATGACTTCAAATAATCATTTATAGCCTTCTACCACCAACCCTTACAGAGACGGAAGTCATTGGCAAGTTAACAGGAATCCCTCCTATCTCCTTCGTTGATCCGTGTTCTTGAGGCTAACGTGGAGTGGCGCTCGACCTCCAAAGAACTAACCGCGAAACCGATCTGCCTCTAATTCTGATTTCCTCTGTGAAAATTTGGTAATATGCTGTGCTGCCAAAACTTGTCAACGCCGGGAACATTCAAGATTCTTTGACTGAAGGCATGACAGCACTTATACACCTTCGGTAGCTTACCGAAGGATGTATCAGAACCATGACTTGGTTTCTAATATATGGGACTACGTATCATGCAATCACACTTTGTAACCATCCATGCATGATCTTTTAAAGAAAAGGTTGTGGTCTGGAGAGGTTGAAAAACAGTTTGTTAGCTTTTTTTGTTCTTTTGTGTTTAAGAAAATCATCCAAAATAAAGTGTCCCCTTATTGATGGCTCTTCAAATGCCCTCATATTCACAATACATGTGTGACAAAATATCTGAAATGCCTGGACCTAATTTTCATGCCCCATATTTGTGTAGTCCTGTATACATATTTCTGTGTTCACTGCAGGTGACTTGGCAACAGTTTCA
>BEXV01000842.1:63951-79289 GCA_003118195.1 Hemicentrotus pulcherrimus | reverse complement strand
TAAACATGTCCACAAGAAGGGTATACCCCAGATAAAATAGCTGCTTAAGATTAAAATAATTCATTAACAACTATCTTTCATTTCCGCTAAGAAATTTGCAACAAATCTAATCATATTCACATTGAAATTAGCCTTCAATGTCAATACGATAATGCCCATATTTAATTGATTGATATGCTATCTTTATTGTATTAATTATATTCAATTCAACAACAAATAAAAATCCTGATTAATTTACTCTTGAAAAATTGACTGTTTTTATTTCAAATATGTAAGGTTCGTAAAAGATTACATCTCAGAGGAAAAACAATATGTCATTTATTTGTATGTTCCATGCTTCTTGGTTTCTTTAGCCCCATCTCTCTATCCACCTAATTTCTAAACTACATGTACATCCGCACTCCTTTTTTAAATAATTATTTTCTTCAATTTATCTATTAAATCATTTAATTTTATTTAACATTACTTTTCTACTCTGTACATCTCTGTCACTTAATGTTTGCTTTACTTCCCCATTCTCTCCCTCTCTCTCTCTCTCTCTGTTCAACTTTCGTTATCTTTGTCTCTCTTTCTTTAGTTCTTTCTAATACTATTTTTTCCCCTTGTTTCTTTGACTCTTTCATTTTCTCTCTGACATATTTTTCTCTCTTAGTCACTTTCCCTTGTATTTTCTTTCTGCAACTCTCTGCCTCTTTCTAATTATATTCTCTTCCTTTCTACTCTCTTCTTTCTAAGGCCCTTACATTTACTCAGGCCCTTCAAGTTTCAGGAATATTGTTTTGCTCCATGTACTTCCTCCCCCTCCCTTCTTCTCTCTCACTCTCTGTCTATCTCCCTTTCTTTCTCTCTTTCTCTCTATGTGTCTCATCCTCTCTCAAGAAAGAAAACAGGATTAATACTAAAAACAATCAGCTGTTTAATACCAAACCCATGTACACCGAGTACGTTATTAATGTTAACCTAGATTAATTGGTGACAAGATAGCTCATGCTTCAATCCTTCAGCATAGCATGTTCATATCTACCAAAGATTAATACACACTGCATACCATGATGTCAATCCATTCAGGGGGGTGTTTCACAAAGATCCCAAGTTGAACCTATCTCTAAGTTGGACTTAACAATTATGGAAACCATTGGCATCTATGAAAATATTCTATAAATAAAAGTTATTTCAAAAGCCATAAAATGTTGATTCAAATCATTCTTATTTTCTATCACAACAGGGATTTTGTGTTCTTGATGTGGAATTTATAAAAAGTTTAAAATACTTGAAGTTTCGCTTTTGAATATATTTTATTTTAAGGCTAAATGGCTCTCCATAATGCTTAAGTCTAACTTAAAGTTAAGGTCAACTTAGGACCTTTGTGAAACACCCCCCTGGTCAGGATTTGTTAATGATTTTAATTCATCACTTATCAATCTTCAATTTGGCGATACTGGTAATTTGGTAACTTTATTCTTTGTAACATTCTTTGATAACAAATTCGTCGCTGTTTTCACGAAGTGACGGTAGTGAAAAAAAATTGCATTCACTTTGCATTACGATTTTCCTCACTACCGTCACTTCGTGAAAATAGGGACGAATTCATGCATCTGAAGAACGATACACGTAGAAAGGAATTGTTCACAGTTCAAAATTTGCTGATTATTGATAGAAATAAAAAAGTGATTTCTAACTTTTCATCATGTTGCCAATTTAAGAATTCAAATGCTTAAGACCTTCTTAGGGTTTTTATCAAATACATGCCACTATGGTTACAATAAGGGATTGAGCACAATAAGTGCCTGTAATTTGACTCACTCTGTTCATTTATTTCATATCTTTGGGATCTAAATAAAAAGTTTTTGAGTTTTAAAAGCACAAAATGTGGACAAATGTCTTGAATGAGTTTAGAGTCAGCTGTTGGTCTAGTTTTTTCGCGTGATTTTTTTCCATATTAACCTCAACCTTAATACCATCTCTCTCTCTCTCTCTCTCTCTCTCTCTCTCTCTCTGTTACTCACTCTTTATAATTATATCCCTTCTCATTTATTACATCTCCTCACTTATCCAATTTTATCTCTTCCGAACCCACGTATAAACTGATTATCAAACAGTATTTATGCATTTCTTGATACCGGTATCTCTCTTTGTTTTATCTATATTTCAAACCTAGCTCTATCTTTGCTCTCCTGCCGTCGCAAGATATTCTCCTCTTCCTATCGCATTCTTTCCTATCTTGATTTTGTCTTGATTTGAGTCCCCCGTCTCACCTGCATCCATGACCCCTATACAAGATTCTACAGTTACAGATCGTTTTTCGGAAGATTCTGTACTCTGAAGGTTTGTAATTCCGAAGGTTCATGTTTCCAAAAATGAAACAGAGTTTGTATTTCTAAAAATGAAATAAGGTTCATCATTCCTATTAAAAGGTGCATTACTCCAAAAATGACATAAAACCGTGTATTGTTCAATTTGTTTAAATGAACTTTCGGGATAGCAAATTTTAATTTTCAGAATTATGAACCTTCATAATTATAAACAAAATCTCATTTTTGAAATAATGAACCTATGGATAAACAAAACCTTAGGATTAATACAAAATATGTTCAGACTTATGAACTCTTATTTCATTTTTGGAATCATGAATCCCCTGGTAAGATAAATTTGTGTTTTGGAATCATGAATCCCCTGGTAAGATAAATTTGTGTTTCGGAATCAAAATCTTCAGAATTAGGGACATTCAGAAAAATGAGTGTCTCCAGATGCTTCGATATTCAATTCACTTCTTTTAACATTCCTCTTTTTCTAATCATCTTAATTTGTGTCTATTTGATAAAAAGCATTGATTGCTAAAATTGTCTTCTACCTTTTTTTGTATCTTCCAATCTTTGCTTCACCCTGTTCTATTACTGTAAAATCATCTAAGCTTTAACTTCAGTACATATAATTGTTTTCCTTAAAAAACAAATTTTTAATCTAATTCTCTTTTCAGTCTTTCGTACCACTTGCTCTGTCACTCTACCACATAAATGTGCATGTTCATCATCTGCTTAAAGGGATCCGATAACTTTGTCTCAGATTCCGAAACAAAATTCTGGATTTAGCTCATGATGCAATGATAATTATTAACCTTTAGGTCAGTCAGGAACCCCATGACTTTTACAAGCCGATCGCCTGTCTGATTATCAAGATATTAATGATTTGAATTACAAATTTTGAAAACCCTTTCGTCAAACGGTTTTCATAACACTATGGTCTATTGGGGAGAACGAGTATGGTAAAACCGGTCACTCAAAGATTTTTACTATTTTGAGGTACTTCTTGATCATTTTGAAGAGCGATTTTTTTAGGGCTTCAATTTAACACCATATCACAGACACTGGTAACACCTAGGGCCGTGTATCTCAGATTTAACATTGTTAAACGATGCCTTTAAGACTAGAAGGGGGTTATCTCTTTCATAAAAAGAGATAATTAAGTTAATGCCCTTCTGGCTCGCAGCAGAGATTAACCATCAACCTTCGCTCATTTCTCCTTCTTGCTTTTACTTTTATCTTGATCTGCGATCATCGTAACTTCACATCTCTCATCCACTTGTTTATTTTTATAGCATTTCAGTTTCTATTCTTAAAGAGATGGTTGAGTTCTGAGAAGAGGTAAAAAATAATTTGTGAGCGTTATCATTGTTATTATGCAAGGGTGGAAGAACATCGGATTAAACATGCTCCCTGAAAAGCATGGCTCTTCAAATGCCTTCATATTCTAAATATGACATGAAACATCGTTAAAATCAGGGGTAGGATTTTTACGCCACGTGTTCGTGTAGTCCCATATGCATCTTTCTGTGTACAGTGCTTGTAACTTTACCAAGACTTAGCCAAATTTCTTATCATTTTGATGATTCCACAACCTTGTAATACACACAAATTCTTATATGCTAGATGATCGACCTTTCATGTCGATTCCACACCGTCTCTTTCACAATGCAATCGCATGACAAGAACTCAACTTCATCTTTAAAGCCAGAAGGGGGTATCTCTCTTTCCAAAAAAATCTATAATTGAGTTAATGTCCTTCTACCTCCCAGCAGATATAAACCATCTACCTTCGCTCATTTCTTCTTCTTGCTTCTACGTTTATCTTGATCTGCGATCATCGAAACTTCACATCTTTGAAGACCAATTGTTTATTTTTACAGCATTTCAGTATCTATTCTTAATCATGTTTTATTCATGTACATCACCCTTATCTCTACTCTTAAGATCATCGTACGCTCAGAGCCAGAAGGCTGTATTTCGTTACGGTCTATGTTCTGGCTCCAAACAGATAATTTCTTGTTTATTTTTAGTGTTTTATTAGTTATTTCTAATCATTTTAGAATCCCTGTTATCATCCTAGTATCTATATTTGTAATATTAGCCAGTTTAAATTTCTGGTTTATTTTTAGTATTGCAAAATCACTTCTTCCTCATTTTATAACCGAGTATATTACTTTGTGTGTATAAATATCTCTGTTTCATACATCTTTAACATATCATGCCCTTTTCTGCTTGTAAAATGTATAATTGTCTTCCTTTCGATGCTATTTTTTGCTTCATAATCTACCAATATCCTATCCAAAATACCTAATGCACCTCCATATACCTTTGCTTACGTTTGCGTCTCTTAGATTGTGCCATGTGAATCCAGTATTGTTGTATTCTTCTATCCCAAATTCACAATCTTTCTTTATTTACCTGTATATATATGTTCTTCCATTACTTTGAAATCCATCTTTCCTTAAATTTCTCAGAAAGCTTTCTTGATTTATCACAGCAGTATTAATTAAGTATGTGCTCTCTATAATGCATAGAATTGCTCTCTCTTTTTCTTACACACATTTTTCATTTTTCGTCTCTAAAATCCCTGGTAATATTGTCATTTCCTCAACAGAGTTATCTCAATATTTGTATTTTCATTATCCATTCCTTTCTGTCAGAAGCTATTTGAATTCTGCCTCCATTATTGGTATAATTTTATCTTCCAATTATTAATGCTTGTAATCCTTTATTCTAGGTACCTCATAAACATCTCTTTTCTTTTCATTGGTGCTATCTTTACCTTTATCCCTCTTCCCTCCATCTCTCTATCAATCCATCCATCTATCCCTCTATCACTCTATCATTCTATCACTCTATACTTCATCCCTCTTCCCTCCATCAGTCTACCCCTCTTTCCTCCATCAGTCTTTCTCTCTTTACTTCATCAATCTTTCTATCCATCAGTCCGTCTTCACTTCATCCACCTATCTATCCCTCCATCAGTCTATTCCTCTATTTAACCATCAATTTATCCTTCTATCCCTCTTTCCTCCACCCCAATCCTTCTTTCTTCCATCCTTTCATCCCTCTTCCCCACATGACAGGTGGCTTATTAATAGGTACCACTGGGTAGCATGAAGTCCACAACCTACGTCATTCTCTGTTGCTTGGCAACCGTTTATCACACAACTCACATGCATACTCGCCCCAAACACACACACACACACACACACACGCTCATTCTCTCCCTGTCTCTCTTCTCGGCCACGCACCCTAGGTCCGCTATGCATCCTCTTACTACGAATGAGCGAGAGAAAGAGAAGAAGAAAAAAAAGAAGGGGGAAAAAAATGACACACACACGCGCATTCAGAAGAACCATAAGACAAATCTCTCTGGCTCTCGCTTTCTCTCTCCCTCTCTCTTTCTCCATCTCTCTCTCTCTCTCTCTCTCTCTCTGAGCTAGTGAAGTAAGCCCATCATTTAGCCGGCAGTTACAGGGCAATGCTCCTGTATTGCAAGATGGAGAAACGTAGTAGGCAGATAAAGCTCAGTGCTCGGTTGCTCAACCTAGCCTTGTCGTATATAAAATGCTGCTGTATCTTAGTCTTCAACGCACAACCACTGGCCGCTATAGCTCCATGTATTCCTTTAAAATTACGACACCCTCGAAATATTCAGGCATCGTCCATCCCCGGCATACGGTCAGTGAACGATGCTCCTGGACACCTCGTCATTACCACAATCCTCATCTAATTCTACCCCCTCTATTCTCTTTTGACTGGTTTATAGTATGATCTCTTTGCGTATTCACTGATTGCTGCTTCTCTCATACTCTCAACCATACTCAGGAATCTCGCATGTTGTCTCTGGTGCTACAGGAGCTCTAATGAACGGAAAATAGCATTACCCAAGGACGCCTTCATATTTTGTATGTTTTATCTTGCGTGCACCCAACAAGCCTGGTAAGTTTATTACACTAACTTCCCTTCGTTTCTTCCGATTATTCTAACAGGTGGTATTAGATGCCTCTACACAAAAAATAGGTATCTTTGTTTTAATGAGAGAGTACATGTTGATCATTTTATTTCATTTTTCATGGAAAGCATCTTCATGCCTCTCTTACCTCAAATTTATATGAAGGAATACAAATAAAAAAATTAATAATCCTAGAAAATCAATCTTTATATGTCAACTATCTTAAAAAGACAGTTTTCAATTTTAGAAAACAGCACAGATTTGATTTCGTATTCAATCTGAACCTGCTCTTTAATATCTTAATACATCTAAATTTGTATGACTTGTGTTTAAGATGCTAAAACATGTAAAGAAATGATTTTATTAATTAACAAAATCTTTAATACACCTTTAATTATTTTTTTCTTCTTTATAACAATATATGCATTTTGAATCTTGCATGTTTGAATTTGCTATGAAAATTAACTAAATGCTTGTTTTTTCTGCTTAGAACTAAAAATTTCTAGCTCTATTTATTTCAAAGGATATCGTCTGTTCGGAGCTAGAAGGGCATTAACTCTGTGATAGAGTATATGAGTTATCACCCTTCTGGCTCCAGCAGATATAATGTCGACAAGACCGGGAATGTTTTTACTTACACATGTATATATATGCACCTGCACAACAACAACAAGAACAAAAAGTCAATTGTGGAATAACGGGATATGTGAAAGCCTCCACACATACACACACAACCAGTGCGTTTATCTTCATTACCTTGAAGCGGCACTTGGACTGCAAGAAGAAGACAAGATAATGCCCTTATGACTCCCAGCAGGTTATATCTACATTTAAAAGCATTCAGAAAACAATATCCTTAAAGGACTGTCTAGATAAACATATTTCAAAAAAATTATTTCCGAATTATTTTTATGATTATTGAGTTATATTACCATCCTGGATTACAGAGATCTTATAAAATGCAACTGATTGAGTCATAATGAATTTTGTCTTTAAAATGATATTTAAAGGTAGGGTATTCTACTGACACTACTTCATATTTATGAATGTACTGCCCTCTGTTGCTCACTATGTCCCGATGAGTCAACAGCCATGGCCCACAATGCACCACCAACTGATAATGCGCGTGTCATGATGCTTGGGTGCAGAAGTTGCTCTATGTATGCCTTTACCGAAAGACGGTGCAACTGAATATACATTACAGGAGTGGTAGCGATGTGGGTAAAATACCCTGCTTTTAAAAGGCTAGATTTTGACAGAACTAACAATTAAGATACAATTTTTGTGTGAATACATGTAACGTTTTGTAAACTATTTATGTACCTATGCGGCTCAAAAAGAAAGAAAAATTAGAACCCGCATGGAGATGATATTAAGCTTAACTTAATTGATTTCATAGAAGTGATCATTTTTTGTAACTGCTGACGATTTACGTGATCTGCGACAGATCTGAAATGACAAAGAAATGATCACCTGATGGTCTCCGACATATGATCAACAATTTCTCAGAGAGATAGAGAGGAGCTGCAGTTCACCCTTAATTTAGTGAATGAAGGAATTTCCATATACATTTTGTACACAAAACTCCAGGCTCAATATTTTGATTAAAAATGAATGCCTGAGAAGGATACTAGCATCACAGAAACAGGACAATTTTATATTGCAGTACCTTTGAGTTGGACCCAATAGGTTACACTATGGATTTTATGTGAATTTTCTCAGTAATAAAATTCCCCATAGAGTTTGTACACAAACTTTAAGGTTTGGTAGCGAATGCATTGCATTACGCACATGTACATGTGCGAAGCTGTTATCCTGCTTGCTGTAAATAAACAACCTATTGTCCACGCAAAAAATCTTCATGAACTTCATAAGCAGTTTTGCAGAAGTTTAATGCCGTAAAATAATTTAATTACAATGGACACGACATCTATTTTTGCAGTTCATGAAAATTAATTTCTTGATGTGAAAATAGTATTCATTTACAATTCTCAACAAATCTCTAATTTCACAGTAGCCTTAAGATCCAATGTCATGCATCACTTCTTTGAAACAACATTCTGCATAGTATTTTTTTTAACTATACATGAATATCTATCAAAAGATTATAACAATGTACAATGTCGCCTCTTCAAAAAGAAAAGCCCTGTTCATTCAGCCACATAGAGGGAGTCCTTGTCCAATTTGAATATCCCGATAGTCGCTATTCCTGCCACAATTATTCTTGATAGCCCATAATATCATACATACTACTAGTGAGAATTTCACTCAAACTGGGAACGTTCCTCAGATGGTTGAAACAAAATTGAAATTGTGATCCTAAACACTCAGACACCTGTGTTGAGGCAAAAGAAAGGTGTGTTTTTTTTTTTACGTGACTAGTTGTAATATTTATCCCAACCCTAAACTTTTCAACAGAGAAAGATAGAGAGAGATAGAGAGAGAGAGATAGAGAGAGATAGGGAGAGATAGAGAGAGAGAGAGAGAGAGAGAGAGATGAAAATCAGAGTCAGTCATAATGACCATGATCGATAGAAGGAGTTCTGATAATTGTGATTGTGAAAAATACTATTTGGAGCTGGTGAAAACTAGTAAAATCCATCCTTTTGTGATGTTCATCGTAAGACCGATTACTAACATATTTAAATCCATAAACGTTTTTCTTTCCTGGGGACATAGTGACATGCTCTTCCATTAACATGTTATTAATAAATGAACTGCAATATTTGTTGCTATGTTGGGAAAGCATCCGACAAGTTAACAGGTTGTCAAGAACAACCTTTCTTCAAACAGTATGCATAAAATGTGTATGTTTTAGTAAACCGGTCTATTCTGTCTGATCTACTAGATAGTAAGTAAAAGTACAACTTGAATATTTGTTACAGACAACGGTGGAGAAAAAAAAAAGGAACCAACCTCCTACCCTATGTTTCAATGGCCTGTTACTCAGATAAAAGAATACTGTTGTTTCTCCCCTAAACTGGAACAAACTGGATGAACTGGACAAAACTGGAACACCCTGGAACAAACTGGAATGAACTGCACAAAACTGGAACAAACTTAAGCAATACAAATTGCATATGCTATAAGCTTTTCTTTGACACCAAGCCGGTCGTTGATAACAAATTTTCTTTCATCAAAGTTTATTGAATAATTAACATAAGTTGACACCCAAGTACTATAATTCTTCATATCATGAACAGTCATACTTCCTTACAGTTGACTTTTCCACACACTTTATTCAGTTCTGTGAATTCTCTTTGAAAGCAAGTTATTTGGGGGCCAAATCCAACTTTCAAATATTCAATAAAAATCAAGACCGGAAACATAAAGCAAATATAGCAAATACAGCTTCTTCCTAAAACATTACAATTCTGCTTGCTGATTATTTAGGATTTAATCGTTGAGAGTCAAAAGAGCATTAAATGTTATTTCTCATAATCTAATACAGAATGAAAAAAACCTTTCTGGCTGTCAACAGACGAAATGAATAAAGTTTCATCTTTCCTTTACTTTCTCTTACAAATCATTAGGCATGATTATTAGACATGATCATTGTCTCTTTGGGACTTAGTGTCTTTCCAATTCACAATTAAGTCAAAGGTGCAGTATTCATGATATAGACTATCCCCCTCTACAGTTTGTCCCAGACCATTGGCATGGACCATGTGGTGATCCATGACCTTAGGATGACCTGATGAGGCATTTCTGGCCCCTCACCAGGGTTGCGCCAGACAAAACTCCTGCTGAAAGTTCAACCAAATTCACCGCTAATTGCATTACATGGCTTATCTAGGTATAGAAGTGGCATCTCTGCTGACTGCGCCATCTGTTGGTCGAGTTTGTACAGTCTGAATTATGAACGAGGGGTCTGTGAATCTCCTGTGCCCCACAAGGCACGGCATACATGCAATATTCCATAAGTTATCACCATAGTCTTCAGCTAATACTAGTAGGGTCTGTGTTTTGATTTCCTGAAGATGGTCATAAATAAAATGGTTGAAAATGAGCTCACAATGTATCTAAGTGAAGTTTTCTTTCTACCTATCTCTACTCTAATATTGTTAAAGGGCTTTAATCCTCTACATGAAAGGCTTATTACACCTGAGCAATTGCAGGTACAATGGATATCAGATTTTCATTCATGAGAATAGTTTCATCATCAATATGTTTTATTTATTGGTGAGGTTACTTTCCCCAATCTTCGGAAAAGCCAGCCATCCAATCAGTGCTAAATCTATATTTTGAACAAGTACTCGTAATATAGCGTTTGAAATATTCTCTGTATGGACCAAGATGGGTGTTAACTCATTTAGATATACAAGACAGAATCGATGCAGTTCTTGCTCTTAACAGAAGATGTCATCTGTTAAAGGGAATATGGAATAGCGTTGAGTTCTTAAGCGCTCGTGGAGGTGTTTTGGTCTAGTGGCTAAGTCTATCGATTGCAGATCACAAGGAACGGGTTTAAATCCCAGCCCGACACTGACAAGTTTTGACAAGAGGTTAATTTACATTTGCCACTCTCCACCCAGGTGTTAATGGGTACCTGGTAGGATGCATCTAGTGGCATATAATATTTGTGGTGCATTTGCATCATGCCATTTAAAATGTTCAATAGCTGAATTATCATTATGACTGAACAGATTTATAGAACAGAATCAGGGAGAGATTAGTACACCAATGGAGATTATTTATGACAATTTGACCACTCAAGAATTCTTCTAATATCATAACTAAACAAAATAACCATTGATCAAACTCAACTGACCTACAAATAAGGCTACTCTAGCCATTTCAGCTACCAGGTATGCAGCAGAAAACTAACCCTATCACAGAGGTCTAATTATTCCCACTTTTGCAGTTGTTTGTCCTTTCCTTAATCTACTGACCAGTCCTCCGGTCTCAACAATACCAGACAAGCGGTCAGTCAGTCGGGGTCATGTGTCTTGTCCATTGGTACATGTGGTCAATTTCCTAATTATTTGGACATACACGCTGATTAGTATTATAGCTCATTGCATGCGGTCAAGTCACTACCATAAAAAGAGACAATTAATATCAATTGGTGGGACTATTAGCCAAAGGTAGGTCAGGTTTCTGGATGCAAATGCTTGTAGCAATGTTTCTACGTATCAAAGAGGAAGAGAACAAATTAAAATCAAAGATTATTAAACAATCTATCCTCAAAATGATAAATCATTAAGTTTGATTCATTCTGATGAGTAATTCCTGAATTGCATCCATTTAACAAATCACAGATTTGGTATAAAATGAAAGATTTGATCTACATAATATCGTCCTTGTTTTCACGAAGTGACGGTAGTGAGGAAAATCGTAATGCAAAGTGAATGCAATTTTTTTTCACTACCGTCACTTCGTGAGAACAGCGACGATATGACTGAGAGAATCATGTCGCCTATCAGAAAATCACTTAAATTTGTTCTTGCGTTGTTATTCAATGTTTGCTTCTAATGAAGCTCATTCAGTACTATTCCATGTAGTTTTAATAATATATTCCTTAATCACATAACACCTTTAAAAATATATTCAGGTTTGGAATCAAAGACTATGAGAAGAACTGATACACATATGGCTATAGGATCCTGCTGCCTATTAGCGAATTACTTAAATTTGTTTTTGTGTTGTCTCCGGTGATTGGCAAAGAACTGTAATTGGACTGGGCATTTGAGATACACAATGGACAATGAGTAGAGACAGAGTAGCTGAGCAATACTGAAGGCATGCCCAGATACTTTGGACCAATCGCAACTGACAGACGAGTCAAACTTGTGAATATATTTCTACTGACATGCTGGACAACTGAGTAATTCATCGACATGAGGTGCATGCATGAGAAGATATCTAATAAGGTAGCTTAGCAAGATATGTAGTGGTACAAAAAGGCATTTCCAGAATGCAAAAGGAATAATAGTCAATGATATTTGTTTGAATATAAGTAAAAGCAGCAGATCTAGAAGTAGATCTAGAATTAAAGTTAGCAGAAGTCAAAGAAGTAGAAGTGTAAGTGTAATCAAAAATTGGAAGCAGATTAATGAAGTAATAATGATGGCTTCTTATATACCATACACGAACGTGCTTGCACTTTCTGATGCTCCTGACGTACAATATTATCATTCATGTTATAGCTGGCAATCATATATGTAGTACTTTGGCTTATTGGGTACTAATTAAAATAAATACCTGGGTGGAGAGTGGCAAAAAATGAATTAATGTCTGGTCAAAGGACGTTAGTGTCGGGCTGGGATTCAAACCCTCGACCCCTGGATTGAGAGTCAACCGCTAAACAGCAACACCTCCAAATCATCTAAAGTATACATAGAATGATTAATAGTAGTAGAACTAAAAGTAAAAGGGTAAGACTAGAAAGTTAATTCAGAATTAACTACCCAATAACTAGAAGCAGTTGAAATAGTAGAATCATCTACAGTAGATGTAGACTTAGTAGAAGTACGAGCAGTATGGGAAATAGCAGACAACATAGTTCAAAATTTGAAGCAAATATAGCAACAACAACAACCAAGAAGAAAGAATATGACATGAATCAGAATAAGCAGCAATTGCAATATAAGTTGGTAAAAAGAGTAGTAGAACAAAGAGTAGTAATACAAAGAGGAGTAGTAAAAAGAATAATAGTTTTTAAAAATGGTAAGTAGTAAAAAGAGAAGTAGTTAAAAGAGTAGAAATAAAAGTGTAGTAGTAAAAAGAGAAGAAGTAAAAGTAGTGTTAGTAAAATATTAGTAAAAGAGAAGTAGTAAAGATGTTAGTAGAAATTAATGTACAAAATGTAAAAGTAGTAGAAGTAGTCATGAAAACAAAAAGGTGGAACTAGTAGATATAACAGAAGTACCTGTAAAAAAGAGAAGTAGTAAAACAAGTGATAGTAAAATCAGAAGTGTTGAAAAAATGGTGGTAAAAGAGTGGTGGTAAAAAGAGTGGTAGTAAAAGAGTAGTAGTAAAAATGGTACCGTAAATCTTCGTGTATAAGACGCACTTTTTTTACCGTCGGGAAAATTCAAAAGTCGGGTGCGTCGTATACACAGGTACAGAATATTTTGAGTCCTCAAAATGCAACTTTTTATTGGTTTTCAAATATCTCTGTGTCTCAACATGAATTTCATAATGAAAACAAAGAATAGAATCTACTATATGAAGTTAAACTATGTTCCTAATTTGAAGGGAAAAGATTTTGATTTTTTTTTTTTTTCAGTCTCGATAAATTTTGCCCTTCGCAAAGCACTTTGCCGGCCGAAGCTCTCCCGTGTCTTCAGCTCACTCACCTGTATCATGCAGCTCAATACACGGGGGCAACCTGCACAGCAGCTAGCTTCGTAAGAAACAATCTTTCATGTTCCTTCTTTTACTTTTTGGCAATATGGTACAGATTTAGATCTAAATGCAGTAATTTGTGCCAATACATTGCAAAAGTAAAAGAAGGGGCCGTATCCAGGACGCGAAGTCGCCATTTGAATCCATTTCTCTGTATACAGTACTAGAAACTTCTGGGTATGGCAGCGGTGCGCGATAGCTGCGCGGTCTAAGGCACTGGCATTAGAAGTCAATCTATGTGTGGGCACGGGTTCGATCCTGACTTTGAATTTTTTTTTTTGAATCTCAAAAGTCGGGGTGCGTCTTATACACAGGTGCGTCTTATACACAGAGATTTACGGTAGTAGAAATTAATGTACAAAATGTAGAAGTAGTAGAAGTAGTCATTAAAACAAAAAGGTGGAACTAGTAGATATAACAGAAGTACCTGTAAAAAAGAGAAGTAGTAAAAACAGAAGTAGTAAAACAAGTGGTAGTAAAATCAGTAGTGGTAAACAAAAGTGGTGGTAAAAAGAGTAGTAGTAAAAAGAGAAGTAGTAAAAATGGTAGTAGAGCTTAGTGTATAAGTTGTAGAAGTAGTAGAAGTATACAATGTGGTACAAAGGAAAGCAAAATGAAGAATAAAACAAGGACAAATGAAATCTAACTAAGAAGCATATTCACAAAAGGGAAAAAATATAGTATCAAAAGTGGCAATTACTCTGGTAAGGAGGAGTAAAAATGAGGGAATCTATACAGGATGAAAAATTCAATTCTGGGATGAGGCCTGGTGACCTCATCAGGGGAAGTCCCTATAATTAAAGGACAACAGAAGCTTCGGATCAATTAAAGGCACATCCACATCCATAGAGGACAGAAATTACTGCTTGATTAAGCGCGCTGGACAAACAAAACAAAGTAGTCTGCGGATACAGACTATATCTTGAAAGACAGCAACATGTATGTCAAGATGTGAAGACTAATCTATAAAGATACATGAAACAGAATGTTGTGACAAGGTTGGTCATAATAAACAACATGCTATTCAGTCATCAACCATTAGGTATTGGTTTACTGAGTTGTATTGCTTTAATATCTAGGGGTGCACTTTACTTGGTGGTCATTGCATTCGTGTCTTAAGTAACATTAAACAACAAAGAGTATCTATCAAAGTTACTTCAAACATACTTGCAAAGGTCATATCGGGGTCAAGTGCAGATATTTTATTTCATTGCTGTAGGAATTGTCATGTTAAAAAGTGTCCCACAAAATAGAACCAAAATGATTCACAAAATCATTATAATCTGTAAAATGATAAAGCCCTCATTCATAATCTAGTTGTGCAAATTTAATCTCAGATCGATGCAATATTGAAAAAGGAAAGGTGTCAATGACAATGCAACCAAAATACATCATAATGCTGTACTAGTTTATTAATGATCCATCCTGATTAAGCATATATTCATAGATTCTTCATTGATCATTGATATAATTACATCTACATTATGCAACCTGTGAGAAAAAGAGAGATATATGTGAAAGGTTCTGTGCTTGTTCTCACTTTCACCTCTTTCACTCCTGATGAGCAAATATCATTTTGCAATCATAGCATAAGACCTTTAATCAAAGAAAACCATCTACTGGAAACCAAACTAGTTGTTAAAAACAGACATTTTGCTGATGGAGAGGAACGTGAAGAGAGGGATAGAGAGATATTGCAAGAATTAAATGGAAGGCAAGGGGAATAG
>BEXV01000842.1:30103-55063 GCA_003118195.1 Hemicentrotus pulcherrimus | reverse complement strand
AAAAAAAGGAAGACAAATAGGATTACACAAGAAAGTTGAAAAAATAAGGTTACACAATTTGAAAAATGAGTAAAGCACATCTATAACAGGCCTTGACATGTGAATGTGTTCATAAAAAGTGAAAGAAGTAAAATCTTCCCTGGTGAATTGCTTAAATTTCCTAACTTCAAGTGCAGGAAGTGACCAATATAAACCGAACAACATTTTAATTCATATCTTAATACTTAAACTGTCCTAATATCAAGGAGTCAAACGATCAACATTGGTCCATATTTTTTTTATCACAAAGGTGTATTCTCTCTAGGCCTGTCTTCACTATCTGGAGATTGCCAAATATCCAGCTATTTGAACTATCCCGCTCCACAAACTATCCAGCTAATTTGCGTCTTCATTAGACCGAAGTAGCAATTAGCGGGATATTAGGTCTGGATTGTTATTCCCAGGCCCCAGATATCTTGGGATAGTTTGCAAAATATCCTACTTTTTCGCAAAATATCCAGCTATTTATCCTGTGCATCTTCACCAGACCGAAGACTCATACTATGCGCTAATGCTGAGCAAAATATCTTGAGCTAATTTCTCAAGGTTGAGTTTCAATTTTTGAGGTCGATCTCGAGCTGATGAAGATGCGATTTGTATCTTCAGGATTATTTCCCAAATCAAAGATAGCAGGCTATTTGGCAATTTCGAGATGATGAAGATGCCCCTTCTCTCTCTCCACAATTTTGTCCTTCCATGGTTTGGTGTGTGTCTGTGTATGAATTGACATAAATAGTTACAACTATTCTCATCCAAAAATTTCTCAATTGAGGACATCCTTAATTTTGATCATTTTATAGGAATGTTGTATAAAACAGTTAGTGTTAGACCTACATGTAAAAATAGACTTACCAAAATAGTGGAATAATAGTTCAAACCAATGTTCACCTATTCTTTCAAATCTAAAACTGGACTGCATATTACACTTTCCATCCATAAATAGGCCCTCTGTTGCAATCTTTCCTCTTACACTATGGAAACCCAAATGGGCATGGGGGGGGCCAGGTCATGCTGCCAATCTTGTAGACTTGACCTTGCCGGGTCATTTAAGAAAGGTCATCAGAGGGTCAAACGCCACGTGCTGTGATTAGTGGTCGCGTGGCAGGCAAGCAGACAGCGAGGCAAGTAGACAGGGAGAAAGGCAGGCAGGGAGAGCCGTGAGCTCCAGCTCTGGAGACTGGTTGCATGTCTTATCATTTCACTGACAAACCTAGTACGAAGGGCCGGTACAGTTTCGAGCTAATCAAACTACCGAAGTAGATTCCCTGCTCACAAGCTTAGCTTCTAAAGGGGTTCTAAAACCGTTCATTTTATGATGTAAATCAAGTTGATACATTTTGATTAATGTACTATTACCAGTCTTTTTTTATATAAAATATTATATATCATGCTTTGTGTGGTTTTGAATAAAAATGAACTTAAAATGTACTCCAGTGACCATGGCAGCAAAAGTTTAGAAAAAAGCATACAAATAAAAAAGGGAAAGAAAGGGGGAAGCAAGAATTATCATCAAAACATTTTTAAAATCAAGCTGGCTATATGAGAGCTAGAAAGAGAAGGAGGGAGAGAGAAGAGAGAGAGAGAAGGGGAGGTAGGGGGAGAGGGGGAGGGAGGAGAGGGAGAGTGAGTTGCAGCATTTGGTATTTTCAGCCCAGAATCAGACTTTTAAAAGTATGTATAGTTCTTCTCTTAGATTTTCTAATGGTCATAAATTTGAAACATACAATACAGAAAAATGAAATTCACATAAACTGTGAGATTAAATGACCAAATTAGGATATCTGAAATCTCATGAACAATATCAAGATCCTAACGGTGTTTATAAAACATTACACTTTTCTATTTTTCATTCAATATCTATGCCAAAATTGTGTTATATCAAATTAATGTATGTTTTGCGCATAACGTATACAATTTAAGTACAAATATGATCGTTAGGACTAGATTATTTGGGACAAAAGAATAAAAGTGAAAGCTTATGATGAGAGTGTGCTGCAGATTAATAGCATAGCGATATACTTGCCAACATTTGAACAAAATAAGAATCAGGGATTTCTAGCAGGGGACTGCAGCAAACAACTCTATTTTGCCAATTTTAAAAAATATTACAAATCTTGCACCTCACCAATGTGTGATAGCCAATGATCGGCTTATGTTTCATGTTTTTTATCATGACTTCACAAAACAAGTATGAACACATCCAGAAAGGGAGAGAGACAGAAAAATCCAAACAGTCAGAAAGACAGAGAGAGAGAGAGAGAAAGAACGGTAGAGTGGAAGTGAGAGACAGTGACACAGAGAAAGAGAGAATGTGTTTTGGTTGTGTCTTCATTACAAAGAAATACAAAATTTGGATAGCTCAAAATGAAAACAAAACAAAACAAACAAACAGACAATCAAGCATGTAAGAATATCGAGCAATATTTGAAGGGAAGGGGTAGGAGTATAGTAATTAGGTACAAAGTATGTGAATAAGAACAAAGGAGATGAATTCCACAGAAATACAACATATGAAAAGAGAACTTTGAATTAAACATATGTAGTTGATTTGGTAAGCATTCTCGTTGTCAACTCTGTATAATCGTAAGTGAAACTAGTACTTCTCACAATTTCTTTCTTTTTCTCTCTTATCATATGTTTGAAGCCAGAAGGGCTTATACTTTACCACAGAGTTAACGCCCTTCTGGCTCTGGAAAAGCCTTATACCACTCTCTCTTTTCAGTCTATCTTCCTGTTTATAATATAACTTGTATCTCTGTCTCCAACCATTTCACTTTCCTTATTTGAAGTCAAGCTGAAAAGGCCGTACACCACTCACTCTCTCTCTCTCTCTCTCTCTCTCTCTTTCTATCTCTCTGAATTGCAGTCTATCTTCCTGTTAATATAACTTGTATCTCTGTCTTCGGCCATTTCACTTTCCTTATTTGAAGTCAAGCTGACTTTCTCCTTCACTTTCACTCTCTTCACATTCATCTTGAAGAAAGAATGTTTTTCATCCTAATGACTTATTTTCACTTTCCCCCAAGTAACCCTCTTGCAACATTCTACAACAAAAATGAAAGTTATGTTTGGAAGAAGAATTAACAACCAAAGATACAAAATTCTGCAACAAAAATGAAAGTTATTTTTGGAAGAAGAATTAACAACCAAAGATACACAGCTGTCACTCACTCAATAACAAGGTGGCATTTCAACAAATGCCCCCATATATGACCAAGTAAACAAAACATATTATCTAAACAAGTCCATATAGAATTGTACAACTACTATACACAGTGGCTGTTGTATCAACAGTGAGAGAGCATACTGTATAGACTAGATTAGGACCCCTCTGAAGGGAGAGAGTTCCCCCATGTCCAGCGGCTGACGGAGAGGGCACACAAGCCCTAATAACTCGTGTTCTCTGCGACGATGCTACTTACAAACCAGGGACCTACATGTACATGTAGATGGGTTCTTTCGTACGCTCGCCCAGCTGGGCATGCAGATACGGAGCAGAGTACTAATAATGAAATTTGTTTGAGAACTTCTGGTTAATTGAGATTAAATTATGGGTCAGTATAAAGTCATGATTATCTACCGGTATCTATTATTCTTTCTTTCTCCTTTATTTTTGTTGCCGCTCTCCTGAGAGGCTGAGGGATTGTACCGTGTATCACCAAATGTAAAAAGCACTTAGGGAGAATATTGCTGCCTCTCGTTGTGAGAATTTGGGTGAAGCATATTGTACGATCGACTGTGCAAATCTACAAGAACCCCTGTTTTCGTCATTCTATGGCTATGCGTGCCTTTTTTCATTCTTTAAAATAAGATTAGAAAATATAAATACATATATATACAGGTGTATGAGAGCATTGTGAATAAGTTTCCAAGTATTACAATACTGTTGACATGAGCAAACGGGCAAGCAGAATATAAGCATTTTACTCAAATGACGTCAAGGTTTTTTTAAAGATGATTATTTATCTATTAATTCTAAATGCATTTTTGACAGTCAAAGCACCTTGACTACTAATGACTTTCATAATGTCCATAGTGAATCAAATCATATAAAACTAATGTGGGAGGGGGGACATCAACCTTTGTTGTTTTCTTTCCACTGAAATTCATCATTTTGAAAGCAAGTAAAAAGTAAAAGTTTTGTGACCACTAACAAAAATTCTCAATTTCATCATGTCATTGTTATGACAATGATTATAATACCTTCGAATTTTCTGAAATATTCACTTTGAAGAGGGCATGCATATATTTGTAACGTAATGTCAAGTACAAAAAAAAGTAATAGTGAGACTAACTTTTTGTATGTATTCATTCACAAAATTGTGCGCTGAAACAAAATACATATCTGATTAAGATTTTGTGTAAATTCAATCTCATTTTGTTGACAATATAGATAGGTCTAAAGGCCTATCATTTTAGTATTTTTGTACTGCTTTTTTTATTTCATCTATCCTATTCACTGTTTCTATTCGATTGAATATTTGTTCTCATTGTTTGTGATTTTATGTGAATATAGAAAATAAATAAACTTAACTTTAACAAATACAGCTAAACACAAACAGTAACATTCTAAAAAGTGATATGAGCTGTTTTTTATGTACTATACATTTTTCATACATTTGATGTAGATTTGAGAAGTTTCTTAGCAAAACTTTCACAAATGTTAATGTTGTTGATAAATAAGCCTACAGGCAAATCTCTCACATTGTGTTAGGCTATTGTAGAACAAGTGAATCAAACGGCAAGTATCAAAATGATGTCAACCCAAGTAATGACATCATCTTAAAGATTACATGATTAAAGAGATTACAGAAATTCAATTAAAGAGATTCAATGAAGAGAAAGCCTCAAATCTAATGTGTGGGTTTTTTTCAGGAATTCAGGTGGGCTTTTTCAGATATGCTTTAAATTGTCAATACCCTTTCCTTGGAAGCAACAATGATAACATTTACACAGAACTTGTTTACTGGGCTATCATCAATTAAATATGAAACACAATAATCATCAGTTGACTCATTCCAAGTATTGTTTATGATTTTTTGTTTTTCAATACTATTCATGGTACAATCCCTTTGCATGCCTCATATTGATAATGGAATGCTATCTCATAAACACATAGACATGTATATAAAAGATTATGTTCAATAAACATGTATTGCTTGATAATTGATGAATATATATTATTGATCATATGTAGAATTATCAAGAATTGATTTGAACACCAAAGAAAACTTCAAGATAATATCAAGCATTGTAGAAAGCGAAGAAGGAATAACTTGTTTAAGCTTTCATAGTATAAATAAATGTAAGATGTCTTAATTTCATTAAATGTCAGCAGACTAACCCAATCAGAGAGATTCCATCTTTACTCTCTGAATTAAAAAAATAACAATCATGTCCACTATTATTATCATCATCATCTTTTAGCAATTATACAGTCGGTTATTTTTGTCTTTTAGACAATCTCATTAATTTACTTTTGTTTAAAGCCAATTCCTGCTGGCAATGTCCAACATTTTCCTGCTTTTTCATTTTGCTGCGGTTAATCTCATTTTTAAATGTTTACAACTACCGGTAGTCATTCCTTTTTCAATGTTTACAATGCTTGAAATTATCTTGAAATGGTATTAGTTGTTCAACAGACATGTAATGAAATTAAGGAATCTTAGATTTATTTATACTTTGAAAGCTTAAACTAGTTATTCCTTCTTCGCTTTCTACAGTGCTTGAAATTGTCTTGAAATTGTATTTGGAGTTCAAATCAATTCTTGATAATTCCACAAATAATAATATGTTACATCCATTTTCAAGCAAAACATGATTATTCAACATAATATTCTTGATCATTTATATAATCAAGAATATATCAACATCAATTTTCAAGTGAAACATGATTATTCAACATAATATTTGTGTATATACAGTATGTACATGTCTATGAATTTATGGGACAGAAGCATTCCCTGTCATTAAAAACATAAAAATTGCACAATATGTACAGTTAACCAAGAACATGAGACATGTAAAGAAAGCATATCACAAATAATCCTGAATAATAGATAGCTGTGAGCTATCTCATTAATTGTATTATAATGTGGAGAAAAAAAATTATAGTACCAATATATTAGTTGGATTTTTCCAAAAACAACCCATCTTTAGCCACTAGTTTGCGTAGATTGCAGATAAGTATAATCAGTAGATCAGTACAATGATTCTGCGGAAGTACTCCCAATGCCCTCTACACGTATTATCATTCTGTAAAGTAATTTTTGTTGTGTGTTGTGACTATGGTGTATAAATAAAGTGACCATGCACACAGTGGAATGATATGTATTGTGAGGAGATGTGTTTACACTGCAGCACTGTGTCAATGTGTAAGCAATGTATGTATGTATGTTGTTGTAAATACAGTGGCATCACTTTCAAGCAATTCAAAAAAACACAAGTGCAGTGTGGAAACAATGAAAACCCACACTGTGAAATAATGTGGAATAATGTGTACTGTGACGAGATGTAAACACATTGTTTACACTAACCTGCGTAAAAACAATACCTGTCTGTTATTATTATAGGGTTGTACATGTATCACAAATTTAGCAGAGTCAAATATGCAGTGTAGCAACAATGTGATCACACTGTGGAATACTGTGTTCTGTGACAAGATGTGTACACAGTAACACTGTGTCAGCACGAAAGCAATGGCTGTCTGCTGTAATACAGTGGCACAAGTTTGAGAAAATAACAGAGACAGAAATTTAGTGTGGGAAAAATGTGACCACAGTAAGCTGTGAACTGTAAAAAAAAATGTTAACACACAAAAACATTGTGTTTACCAGTGCAAAGCCAGTGTCTATCTGAGGGCAGAGTGGGGTTGCACTGGTATTGCAGATTTCACAGGGACAGAAAGGCAGTGTGGAAACAATGTGACCACACTGTGGAATGCTGTGTCAAACAAACTTTAATAGTATGTAAGAAGATTGAAACACTGGCAAAACCAGTGTGAACAATTATGTCTGTCTGTTGCTGTACATGTAAGACAGTAGCAGATGTTTTGCAAACTTTGCAGGGACAGAAATATAGAAACCAGGCATAGTGCAGTGGTGCTATCAGTAAGCATATTTCTGGGGAGCTGACCCCTCCCCCTTCCCCTTTGACCCATCAACTTTTGGAATTTCCAAAGATCTATGTATTTTGTTCAAAAATTCATGCTGAAAAATACTATATAGCATATAGCATACCAATGCTCAAAATCACTATATGATATTATGTGAAGCAGACATATTTCTACACAGAAAGAAGTCGCATCAGCGAAACTGCCTGTAAATATGGAATACACAAGCATGCATAAAGAAATCAAGTTTCATGAATAATGCATTGACCATACAGGTATGACAGAGGGTAAAATGGACGGAAGGAGGGAGTAAGAGATGGAGAAGAGAAGTAGTAAACATAATTTGTAAATACTCCAAACAAAATAACAAACTGCTTCCTTTTACCCTGGTGATTTTATTGGGAATGGGTGTGCCGCGCCATTGAGTCAGTGACGCAACTCAGATTGAAATCAGTCCACTAGTAGAGTGCGTCACAACTCTTAATTAGTGCTCTTTTATTTTTCAAATCTACACCACAAATAATCTTCTGTTGTTTTTCCTAGTTCTTTACCCTAACAGGTTGATTGTAAACATTTATATTCGTTGAAAACAAATAAATAGCAAACAAACAAAATAATAGAAGAAGTATTAGTATACAAAGTAGTAGTAGAACTAATAGTAGTAGTAGTAGTAGTAGTAGTAGAAATTACCAATACTGTAGCAGAAATAGTAATAGTAGGAGTAGAGTATAAAGACATGTAGCATTAGGTATTTTAAATGTAATATCGTTTAAATAAGATTTCCAGAAAGCGGCAACATCATCATCATCAAAATCTCAATCATTATTTCTAAAGCTATCTGCAGCCTACTCTAGGATATATAACCAAAAAAAATTAAAAATTAACATCACAAATATCAATACTGACTACTAAATCTATAATAACAAGATCTTCACACTAATATTCACAATTTTGTTGCCATGCCCATTTTTTTTCTTCTTATCCCAATCATCATTATCATTTTTGTTTCAAACATTTATAATATTCATCAGAGGATAAGGTGGATTCCTGAAAGGTAATGAAAATTACGCTCATCTTTTGAACCGTTATATCAAAACTGTTATCACTATCACGATCACTATACAAAACAGTCTTATTATCAATAAGAGAATTAGATTAAGTGCTTGAAGCTCACGGTAATGCTGATCATTGTCCATTATAGTGAAAAGTATCAATCTCTAAAATTGTTGTCACTCTTACATGTATTATGATAATCATTATCATTTTGATTATCATCAATACCTTATATGTTGTCTATGACGATTGAAGGAGTGTTTTTATCTCTTGATGCTAACACAACTGACACAACCTCTATCTTAACAAGCTCAAGTTAAATACGACAGGCCATTGGTTGGTGTTCAAACACCTCGTGTCTGCCACGGCAAAGGAACACAACATGCATATATTAGTATGACAGTGTGACTGTTATCATCATCACTATCATCATCAATATCACCTCCTAGAGGTTGCAGGGTATTGGGTGGAGTATAAAAGGTGGATGACATCACCAAGTAGGCAGTCAGATGCTCATCGGCCTTTGGAGCTCTAACATCCTCTCCTCATCTATTGCTGCCGTGGCGACGGGAGGAGGCAGACCATGCGTGTCTGGTGGAAGATATGCCACATGGAACCCACACGGCTGCTTCCTCCTATTCCGTCACCCGCTCTCTCCCTTTCTCTCTCTCTCTCTCTCTCTCCCTCATCAGCGTATCATCGGCGGTGTGTTGTTGTCCTCACCCTCTCTCTCTGCCTCTCCCTGTGCGTCTCTCCTGCACTCTCCACTGCGGCAAGCTCCGTATCTCTCTCTCTCGCTCACTTGCTTACTAGCTCTCTCCATCACTCGTACTCTCTCTTATCAACGTATAGTCCACTGTTTAGCATCTCCATACAACACTCTAGCTAACTCACCATCTCTCCTATCTTAGAGAGAAAAATCCTCTCTTTTTATTCAGCATCACTCAAAAGCATCCACCTATCCAGAAATAAACTTCCCTCCTAGGTGCTAACGCAAAGCTTAGGATTCAAACTTAGTTTCTTTATCTTGTGTTTGATTTGTAGATACATCTTTTCTGCTGTACCCTGAGTATATATATACTGCAGCCTGATCGAGAGAGCAATTTTTGGATCATGGGATGGGTGATGTATAGAGAGATGCTGGGAGAACTCACTCCGGACCACAGGACTAGGAGGCCATATTGGAAGCAGCAGCAGCATCATCATCAGAGGAAACTTGAAGGATGGGAAAACCACCGTGTTGATGACACTGCTCTTAACTAAGGCATCACTACCATCACACTGTTAAGATTCACTGAATAGTTGTTACCACTCTGTGTGCAGAAAGCTAATTCCCTGTGTTTTTTAACAAGAAAACAGAGTTAGTGCATTGGAAAAAGACACTTTGCTAAGAGGAGAAACATAAATACTTTTGTGAAGGATAAGTGAACACATCAAGTGCATCAGCTCAGCAGTCTTCAAGACTCAAGAATTGGTAAGCCAACAATTTCTTTTCTTTTATGTCATTATTTACATCATTGATTTAATATCACTGACTCATCACGAAAAAGAAAACCTGAAAATAGTCAATACAAACAACTTTATTTTTGTCCGCAAATAAAAAAACACTTGAAGTAAAGGTTACTGCATAAATCAAACAGCCTGAATTCAAATTCCTTAGATTTATAAGAATCCAAGTTTGATTAATTTTGGAAGAAATCTCAAAAAGATCTACAAAAGCAAACTACATCCCTATTTCAAAAAGCATCCTTCAACTAAAAACATACATTAACCTTTTAAGGTAACATACTAAATATTGCACAACTTCAAGTATGTATAAGCAATCATACAAACCACAGATAAAGGCAATTTTCTTTTTTCTTTTTCTTTTTCTTTTCTTTTTTGGCTTTAATATGTTATCTATTCATTGAATTTTGTTCTGAGAGGGAGAGAGCGAGATGGTAGGGAGAATAAAATGCACCTTAACACACACCAACAAATTATTCAAGATTTACTCCTATTCTCTGAATTAAAAGGCAGACATTCAATTTCAATGATTGAGTTTTAAACAAAACATCAAAAGCAGTACGGTAAATATGAACAAATCGTTATTTTAAAAATCATGGTAACAAATGTTAAAGTTAATCTGTAAATCATTTTAAACTTGAATGGAAAAAAGTACATGGTTTTTCTAACTGTTTATTTGGATGGGGGAGAATGTGTTTTTTTTTTATTTTTTATAATGGGCATTTAGCTTTCCAATTCTAACTGATATATTTTGATGAAAGAGACGTTTATATGACTACCGGTATACTTTTTTCCCTCCTTTACATAACAAGTACATAATAAGTAAATACTACCATGCACGAGAGTAAATTTCAGTAATATTCAAATATTGCTCTCTGTCAAATAAAGCATATGGAATGCAGGTGATTTTGTAGTTTACCTTCAGATTTGTATAACTTTCAAAGAAATTGAAGATATGAAAATACGAAATTCTACTTGCCGGGAGTATTCAAAAAGTCTGCATACACTTTCATGATGGCTAACAAACAAGCAGTTGTTGCTTGTGTGTGTTTTTTTTTTTAATAAACAAAATATATCACTAAATAGACACATCTGGTTTTTCATTGTGTGTAGAATAATCAAAAGAAGGAAAATCGACAACAGAAAGGATCTTATGATTTTGAATTATGCACATTCCAAGTGTTAACATTGAAAGTAATGAAATGGAACTTTAGTATGATTTCAAATTTTGAAAATAATGAGGGTATTTGTCAAAGTCATTGATAGCTCAAAATAAGGTCATGCCAGTAATCTGAGATCAAATCAATCCCACAATCTGCTATAGACAAAGTGACATTTATCAAGTATTAAGAGTTGAAGAACAAACAATTATTCAACGTATCAACCTACACAAACAAACTAAATAAAGAGCTTGAAGCAATTTAAGGACCACTAATTCCCTTATCTTTGTGTATTTTAAGTTTCTCCCCCACCTTGCTTTTTCTACCCTTTTACAGACGATTGTTTTTTTGTTTAAACGCAGCCCTCACATGCAAGAAAACGCATGAACAGGAATGCTCAATATCCCGACCTTTTTTTGGATAGTGGAAAGTGGAGAGAGCGAGATAATGAACATCATCCCCACCCGTTTTATGTGTGATCAATTATGCCTAACAAATGCTCATCATCAGAAAGAAGTGATCAAAAATATAATGAAAGACTGTCTAAATATAGAAGCCCATAATTTTCTTCTCTGTCCCCAAATACATCCTGTGTTTTTGCCTTTGGCACCACTGCTAGATATATACGGTGAGCCAGCAAGTTTCTAAAATGTCAACAAAATGGCCGAGCTTCTCGCAGAATTCCATATGCATGAACTACAGACACAACTACATGTATACAATTGAATAAATACACCTTCCGCCTGTTTGTTTTCATCTTGTTCAATAATCATTTACTATTCTTTCTCCCCTATCTCGTATTATTTTCTTTATTTTTCTTTCTCCATCAACGATAATAATAATGATCTAAATAATCTATTTGTCATTGTACATTTTGCTTCAGTACTATTCAAATTCTCAAAAAAAAATGCATTCCCATTTCCGGTACATCTAATCAATTATTTTAGACCTTAGAGTAAACTATAAATATCTCCTTTCCAATCAAAAGACAAGCTTTAATATAATGCTTTCCAAAAGTTTTTTCCTAGTAACTTTTTTGTTGTTTTTCCTTTTGCTTCACTTCTTCTTTTTCTTGTAGTTTCTTGTAGCTGTTCTCAAGCTGTTCTCATGCTGTTGTGATTTTTAAATCTTTGAAATTTAACGCTTACTCCCATTATAATAATGTTGATCTAGTTTAAACATCATAATATCACCAGTATCATATCCAAGGTTGCTGATTATAGACATTAATCTGTATAAGTCAATAACAATACAAGTTCAATTGCAAATAAATAGTAACTGAACACCAGTTAGTAATTTATTTGTATTAGTTTAAAAGTAACTCTCAGTATTAAAGCATAAGTGTCTGTTATTTATTTTTAGATTAAAAACATAAATAAGAAAAGTGATTGTTGGCTAGTAAGTTTACTGTGTTTGATTTCTAAAATCATGATTCTATGGGTTAAATCTATGTACAGTACGATGTCTCATCTTAAATGTTAAAGTGCTTGAAATATATACATTAATACAACAATTTTAAAAGACTAGTCTTCAGTGTGTTTAAAGAATTTTCCCCATTCTAGTAAAAAAAAAAAAAATCTGTCTGTTTGGTAAATAAACATTGATACACACCCCGAAAATTGCAATTTTCTTTAATATTAGGCAAACCAGTTTTTTAATGTTTTGCCTTATTCCTACCCATAATTTTTGTTGTTAGTTTTAAGTATAATATTTACTGTAATGTTGTTGTTGTTGCAATAAAATGATCTTTCTGTCTGTTTAGTATAATACAGACAGAGATAAAGATCCATAAAACTGCCCAAATTTCTTATTAAGCAAGCCAATTAAGGACGTTTCTGCCATATTACTACCCACAACACTCCTTTATTTAGTTATTGTTTAAATAAACTTAATTGTTAAAAACAACCTACAAGTTGATATTAAACTCACCCCACATATAAACAAGACAAAAATAACTTAACTTCGTCATATTTTACAAAGAAGCTCACTAATCACTAATCAATGTTCAGCGCTGAATGAATACTATGAAATTTAATGTGAATAGGATATTTATACTTCAACTGCTGTCGTAAGTGATATTTTTAGAAGAAAAACATCAACAATTGATTAAGAAGTATGGTAGGAATATACAATGTGTTTCTTGGCTTTTTGGTGGCTATCTATAAAAAGATGGGCCGCCATGTTTTTCAGTCTTCTTTATATATCAGAGATTTGCATGCTCCTATGCATCTATATACACACAACCCACACACAATGACTACTACCCAGTACAGGGCTAGAATGACGATCTCATATCGGCTTCGAAGGTACACAAATGCAGACCTCTCGGCACACAGTGGTCAAGTATCGGTGGGGCTCCAGCGGCCTGGCTGTCTGTCCGCAACCACCCGTTATCTTCCATGTATTGTTTTCATGAACTCGTAGTTGAGCTTTCTTTCAGTGTTTCCTTTCTCTTTGAATTAGGTTAATTAATTATCTCATCTTGTTAAACATTTAGAAGAAGATGAGAAACCTTCTTCATTTGAATTAGACACACTTCCAATCCAAAAAATATGTAACACATTTGGATTCCAATATTTTGTTCTTTTTCTAAAGCAATAATTTTATTGAAACATATTTGTGGCTTACACCCAGTAAATAACATCGATTGATCGATCTGTATTGAAAAACAAGTCAGAAAAAATCTGGGAACCAGCGGGACTTGAATAAATTTTTTCTGACTTGTTTATCAATACAGATCGATCAATCGATCTTATATACTGGGTGTAAGCCACAAATATGTTTCAATAATTGAAATTTCTCCCAGGAAGCATTACATTTATATAAAGCAATAATGTTGTTTTGATCATTCCTTATTATTAACATTTTCAAGTTTGAAAAATAATGAATAATACAAAAAAGAAATATGTTACTACATGAACACTAATATTTCATAGGGTAAAGGGATTAAAAAATATACATATTCATAACAAAGATCATGAAATGAAAGTGAGAGAATAAATTAGAACTTTCAAAATTTGTTAAGGTTTTTTCCCTATGTTTGTGTAATTTATTATATTGATTTTTTATCTAAATTCATAATCAACCAGTCACGTTTTTAATTTAATTCATTCATCATTTTCATTCTGTTTATATGACTTTACTAAGACTTTACGCCCTCTCTTTCTAGTTTCCTTCATTTATATTTTGCTTGTCTTTTTAAGACTGTGGTAATAGATTTTAAGAGACTAAAAATATAGTAAGTGAGAACTTACATTTGTAGAATTTGATAAATTAAGTGCTCAATTTTATTCAATGACTTTGATATTTAAATCATCTAGGATCAATTTGTAAAGTGAGAGAAGAAATAAATAAAGTGAACAACTATTTAATGTACAATCTCTGATAAAACATAAAGATTTAAGAGCTTAATACTTCCAATTTCAAAAGCGTGCATTGTTAAAAAACAAGGATTTCACAAAAGTTATTCCTCTTTAAGAAAAGCATCATTTATATTGTTCTTTCATTTTTCTTTGAAAAAGAATGCCATGCATGTTGGGATTTATATGAACAAACATTTTACAGCACATGATAAAAATTAATTCCATTTATAGAAAATAGTCATTTTTAAGTTGATTATAAATTCCAAATATGTACAAGGGTTTTGCTTTCCTTTAACTATTTCTTTTTTAATGAAATACTTTCTTACTTCAATGAAAATAAACTTACATTGTATAAATATATTAATCATTTCTGCTCATTTATATTTACCTTTTGCAAATATGTTTGTCATTCTTCATAAAATAACAAAATTTGACCTAAACGATGATGATTTGCAAGGCTTACCAAATAATAATAATTATTATAATGTTACGTTCGTGAAGCTCATTACATGATACATTTCAATATGCTTTATATTAGATACAATACTAATATGAATTGATGAAATCCATTTCATACATAAATCTAAAATACTTGAAATACAAGGCCAGATGTGAAAATGAAAAATCGGGGTGGTTTGGATATTTTGCCGTGATTTTTTTATAAAAAAGCCAACAGTATTACTGTAATCTTCTTAAACAAATATCTAAGTTTTCTTTAATTCTAAATGAATTAACAAATCTAAATAGCTACATTTTTCCTTCAAAAGTAGAGTAATAAGCGTATAAATGCATAGTGATTGGTAACAAATTGNGGGGGGTCAGCAATCATTATTTTCCTTTCCAAATGTAACTAATGCCTACGTCACATTTGCTCTATGGCTTGGATACAGCAGCCGTAGGCAACATAAAATCGAGAGATACCCGTGATTTATACTTCAGAAATTAACCGTAAATGTTTATTTCCTTACTATTCAACTAAATGTTCATTGTAAAAATATTTAAGAAGAATTTAGATAAAAATATAATAACACATACAAGCATACACACACACATAATAGAAAGCAAAAGCAATTTAACTGAAATCCTGCCAAACTTCCAAACAGCTGGATAAAATATAAACCCAAGCTAAACAGGATATCTCTTTTTCTTTTATCAAATCTAGAAAGATCTACACTAAAAAATAGAAAATGTGGAATGGACTTGAAATTCACTTTGGTATAGATGCAATGTATTATGATGGAAGGCACTGCACGCCGTAGAGCCTGCATATGATTTGGCCATGCATAAGAACTCATTTAGGTGACATTACAATACGGAAGGGGTGAAATATTCAAATGGCCTGCGTCAGTCAAAGGCAGTGACGTCACTCCAACTTGACTAACTTCTACCTGAATCGCTTGATTGAGGTTTAAGGGGGCCCTGGAAGTTTTCCCTTTTCTTTCCCATCTTATTACCCTTCTTGGTGCATCTTAGCCTATAGTTATGATGTTTGTGTGGTTTTCATATATGGTGTCTTTGAAGCAAGAAAAAAACACTTGTTGGGGCATTTTAGCCTATAGTTATGATGTTTGTGAGATTTTCATATATGGTGTCTTTGAAGTACGAAAGAAACTCTTCTTGGTGCATTTTAGCCTATAGTTATGATGTTTGTTGGGTTTTAGCTCCTTTACTCTAACACAGATTTAATGCCCTTCTGGCTCTCAATGGAGGGAAAATAGCAATTCTTATCAGGACAATTGACGCTTCCTTATCAAACGTATCAATATTATCTTAAATTCAACTTCATCCATATTATCTTGAATTCAACCTTATCGATATCATCTTGAATTAAACTTATCAATATTATCTTGAATTCAACCTCATCAATATTATCTTAAATTCAACCTCATCAATATTATCTTCAATTCAACCTTATCCATATTATCTTAAATTCAACCTTTGTTAATATCTCATTTTGTTTATCTGATCTACTTCTTTTGTGACTAATATTATTATTGCCTCTAAAATCTTAAAAAATATATATGGGTATTTGTAAGGGAGAGGAACAATCCCCCTAATTTTTTTTAAATAAATACAAATTTTAAAAAATACCCCAAATAATGACAAATGAGAAAGTTAGAGCATGATTTCTATTTATGGACTGCAATACAAACAAATAAGAATGTATCAATACGTTCAGACTGGCTTTCATAGAATAGGGAAAATATAGCCTTAAAAACAGTTTTCATCCCAATTCTTTGTGACTACCATCTCTTTCAATCTGTCCCTACATGTATATGTCATTTATATGTCTAGCAAAAGCAAAATATAATTTTAATAAACTCCGGAAGATGCAGTCTGAACCAAATCAGATGAACTTTATGTATGTGAAATTTGGCAAAAAGATGTACATAATGTTTCATCAATTTTGAAAGAAATTGTAGGATAGAAGTGTAACTCTGCCTTGTAAAGAGATGAAGAAAAGCTAATTCTGAGCTCTACTAATATTATTTACTTGAATAAAAATGGCCAAATTTATTCAGCAGTGTTAATTAAATGCAGGAGATTTGCAAATTTAACAAGAAAAACAATTAATAAATATTAAAACCATGCTAGAACCATTTGTTCACTATATTTGAGCTCTCAACTCTATCATGAAAGAAAACAAACATTATTACCTTTCTTTCTTATTTGTAGTTAAAGTAATTTAGCAAATAATAAGTAATAAAAACAATTAAAAATCCATTTAAGCTTCAATATAAAAAAAAAACAAAGGAATAATAATATTCTTTTTAAATCTCCTTACTGTAAAGCTTTTATTCTGCACAGTAAAATAAGAGTACCGGTACTGATAATAAGGATATGTTTTTCCCTTTGCATTTTATATTTTATTGTTTTACTGCTGTTCTCAGTAAAACCCCCTTCACTCTCTTCTTCTCCCACCTTTCTCTCTATATCTCTCTATTTCTCTCCCTCTCTCTCTCTCTCTCTCTCTCTCTCTCTCTCTCTCTCTCATTCATACTCTCTGTCTTTTATTTGAATTATGTACACCAATACTTTTGTAATCATATTTACATCAATATTCATGTCTCTCTTTCTCTTGCTCTTTATGTCTCACTTAAGAATAATAATCTTGTTGTTCCCTTCTTTATCTACCTCTCCAACACTCACATTACATTCTGTACACACTCATGAGCAAAAGCATATAGCATTTATTATCGTTCGTCTTTTAGCTTTCTCTTTCACTGTGTATCTATGGATACATATTCATAATTATTTCTTCTTCCCTTCTCCCTCTGTTTTTTCTCTACGCTTGTCTCTTTCTCTGACTCTGTCTCTCTCTCTCTCCATCTCCGTTGAGCCATCTCACACACTCTCATGCACCACACTTTCACGGCAGCATCACACACAGCACACACTATTAGCAGGTACTATCCCTTCTCCTCTCTCTCTCTCTCTCTCCGCTTCCCACACACACGACCAGAGCGACCCCAATCCCTGAGCACCTTCAGATTGACGTCATAACTCAACAAGCCATGTTGCTTCTTTCCCATCATTCCCACTCTACTACGATTCTTACGAACCAAACCCGGCTGATGTCTTTCTCTCCGCAATCACACACAGCCAAGGCAGCCAGCCTGTTCCCATACACACGCTGCACCGGAGACAGGTACACGTGCATGCTAATAATCAAAGTATGATTACCAGGAATACTACTACGTAACAATCCATAGGACACTTGCTTATTCAATTCTGATATCATTCCTCTGAAATCTAATCACTTCCTCTCAATTCCATACAAACTTCCAGTTTGTGAGTCATTGCCATTCATGGTGGAAGTACGTCACTCACGCTTTCCCAAATGCTGCATTCAACCCTGACTTCATTCATTCATAAAAAAATTTGTAGGCATCGGAAGCAGGACAAATGTTCTCAATTTATTGATTTTATTCATAAATCAACCTATCAAACAGGTAACAGACCTACAGACCACCCCCCTACACCCACCCCCGGCAACTTGATTTGCCTATTTCCACCCTTCCGCGTCTTATCCTAAGAAAAAGGTACAATTTAATGCCTTTGATACCTTTTGACGTCAATCGCTCCTGGATAATTTAATGAAAATTATGTTGGAAAGAAAAAGTCGAGCTTGGCTCATTCAATATGGGTAGTGTAATGGAAGACATGGACATGCAATGCTTCTACTTGGAGAATGAGAAGGAGAAAAGGAGAGACAGAGCAAGAGAGAGGGAATGAACACTTACTGATTACATATTCCTTAGCTATAAAACTCTCTCCATCTCTCACTCTCTGTCTGATTTTCTCTTTATCTCACCCTGTCTCTGCTTTTTTCTTTAGATTCTTTTTTTTTTTCCTTCTCTTCTTTAGACATGATTGTTTCTGTTGTATTTTCACCTTCCCTCATCTCTTTCATTTTTTAAAATTTGTTTTTCCTATTCTGCTCTTTTTATGAGAATTATCGTTCTTTGTTAATCTCTTTCGGTGTTTTCTTTACTTTTTCTATCCTCATCATCCCTATCTCTTTCTTTCTCTCTCTCTGTCTTACTCCATATCTATGAATATCAGTGTGAATCCTTCTTTCAATATTCTTGCTTAAAAAACACAATTATGAAACACATATAAGTCATATCACAAATTTGATCTTAAATATAGTTTTTAAAAAGGTAGGAACAAAATTACCCAGAAACAGATTGAGAACAGAAAAATTAGGAAGTACCAGGAAAAGGGAAAAGAAGAAAAAAGGTTGAAAAACTATATATTTCTATCCTTCTTGCAGCCGTAACATTTGTATTTGTCAGAACCCTAGAGCCCTGAATCTTGTTTGCACTGAATTAAATTTTTCAGATCGAAATTTTATTTCAGGAATTACGTCACACTGAGCGGTTAGGAAACAGAAAGACTACTGTCGTTTCATGAACGCATAAGGCAATCAGCTCCATTCTGAAAATAATTCATTTTTTAACGAAAATTAGGTTACTTTCAGCATTAATTCAGTGTACCAATAAAAGCCGTTCATGCAATTGTTTCCCCAAATCCATTACTTGCTTTATCTGTTATAAGGTTATTTTTCCTTACATTTTATGGCTGAATTAAAGGACAGTTATGTAAGAAATTTGCATATTAAAGAATATACTTATATTTCTGAAACAAATTTAGAATGTTCGGAGCCAGAAGGGCGTTAATTCATATACCTTAACACAGAGTTAACACCCTTATGGTTCTGAACAGATCATCCAAACTTCTTGGAAGCACATTGGGATGTTATATCATAATATGATGGGCTATAGAGTTTATCTTCATCATTATTACTATCATTTTCAAATTAAATCAAACAAACTCTTGGTTGACATGACTTAATGAATCCACGCATCACATAAGTTGCATTAGAAATGAAGGAATTATACATGTTCTCAGAAATTTAACCCTTTCTATGCCGTGAAATAATCAATTATATGGAGTATCAGATGATGCTTAATGCATATGGCATGCAAAGAATTAACAGGTCACCCTCACACATAGGGAGCAAGAAAGAAGGAATTAAATGAAGAAGAAAGATGTGAGCTTTGTGCGTAGGAAGTTTTAATCCATTCCATTCCAAGAAGGAACAGATACTTGTAGTATCAGGTGTACAATAGGGCTGCTGGCAATGTAGGAGTTAATAGGAAAAGCGCCAGACTTTGAGAGAGAATGAAGACGACTCGTGCGTCACAATTTGGCCTGGATATCATGCAAATTCAAAGAGATCCTCAGGTCTCTGGGCTGGCTGCCTTACGTTGTCCTGACTGCAGTCGGTCTTCTACCCTCGCCCACGCACAAATCAAGAGGGGGGGGGGGGAATGTTGCTTCCTTTCTCGTGGCGTAGAGCAAGCAGGTATATAAACTGCATTGCTTTTCACTCATTCACTCTAGTATTGGAGGTACATATTCCATAGACACATATGCACGTTTGTATGTGGCAATTGCATGGAGGTTATGCTTTTTTCTAGACCTTCAATTTACTGTATTCATAACATCTTCCATTTTGAAGTGTAAAGTGAATTTTTTAGTCAACTTGCTGTAAAATGAATGTATGAATTCTCATCTTGTCTTATTTTGTCCTTTTTTCTCTGTTGTCTTAAACTGCATCACATTCAAAGCTTTCATGTTGTTTAATAGGTTCATTTTTTGAATTATCATATTGACTTTTTTTTCTTCTTCAATTCATCCTTGCCATTCATTTCAGCTCAGACGATCGACACATATTCCTTAACTTGTTAAATTGATGACAGGTGAATGATCGGCGAAATTAACAGAGTATTCTAAGCAGTTTAAGATGCACTTTTTTATGAGAGAAGATGCACTATTTTATGAGAGAAAATGCATGATGCACGTAATGACGTCACTCCAAATTAGAGTTGTAGTGAAACAATCTCACAATTAAATTGTTGTCATGGGAACCACGAAGCACTGATCCTGTGAGGAGAGCAACGAAAGCCACAGTGTAAAGAAGCAGAATATTTTACTGCTTCTTTCCGAATGGAACCATCCTGGAGCAAACTGAGCCACTTTGCCGAGATCCTTACAGGAGTTGTGGCACGTACCAGTCTGCAAGCGACCCGCCTCGTCTCTCCGGAAAATGTAGCGCTTTAGCTGGTAAACGGGAACCAAATCGTGAAGTAAATGCGGATTTGGTCCCCTTCAACCAGCCGTAGCACTGCATTCTAGACAACTCACCTACATAGTTCCAGATATCACCTACAACCTTTGACCTGGAAGGGCAGATAAGACACCTGACCTATGACCTAAGCTGCAGAGGAGGCAACTCATCCAACAACAACAATGAAGATGGTCATGCTTGCCCAGAACATGATCGATATTCGGCCCAAGACTAAGCTGCTGCTGAAGAGAAAAAACTTGCTCCACCAGATGTGAAGTCTGTCCTACAACTACATGGCAGGATATACAACACTACCACGTTGCAGACCAGTCTGTGCAACACCAAAGACACTCGTGTCTAAATAACGATCCAACAACATATGACATTATTTAAACATATTTGTGGCTTACACCCAGTAAATAAGATTGATTGATCGATCTGTAATTCAAAAACAAGTCAGACAAAATCTTGGAACCAGCAGGACTTGAACCTGCCATCTACTGCTTGCAGGGCAGCAACTCTACCACCAGGCCATCACTGGTCCATGGCACAGTCACAGCCACATCAATCACAGATCGATAATCAATCTTATATACTTGGTGTAAGCCACAAATATGTTTAAATAATTGAAATTTCTCCCAGGAAGCATTACATTTATTTCAAAAATACATATGACATGCAGCTATTATCAAACATGTATTTCCTGTCACAATAAATGCCATTTGTGTGTGTTTACTTTATAACATTATACATCTTGTGAAAGCGGGTTTATCATTACGCTTCGCATCATTAAAAGCCTATTGTTAACATTTTCAAATAATGCCTTATTTGTATAAATTATGCAGTTCTGGTTTGTGCAGTACACCTAAATCTCGAGCTTCTAAAGAGTCCGAAGCAAAATCTTGCAACATGTACTGCTATCAATAGAGCTGTATTCTCCTGTAGAACTCTTTTTATTTGAATACAATTGTCTTGATTTGAATATGATTGACATTATTTTCATCATAGTATTCTAAAGCCTAACAAGTTTTCTTAACAATAATGCCTACAAGATGGCTTACTTAAAGATGGCTAATATGTTGAAGCATGTGTTTGGAACGAGCCTGTAAACAAATATTTTTTATATGAGTTGTATAAAAGGTAATTATTTATTTTTTCTTTAAATTGAAATAGCACATTTGGGCAAAGATATAGGGGAAAATACTAGTGTCTAAAAGAGATTTTAGAGTACATTTCACAAAGAAGATGTGTAAACAGATTATTTCTCATATTATAATAAGATCTTCTTTTTTTATTCCAGTCATTAGACTAAATTTGAAATTTGAAATTCCCATTTAATGATTTTAACTTCCAAACATTTATGAATTTATTTTCACTAATATCCTTTCAATTTTTTTCACTCAAGTTGACTTTTCTTGATTTACTGCTTTCATCAAAGTAACTTGGTATTATGGCTGCTATTTGTTTCACCTCTGTCTTAACAGTAATTCTATGAATTGCAATATCTTGTGGAGGTCCACAGTTTTCAGAAAACAAAACACTCTATTTTTTCTATTTTGAGATTTATATACACGTATGGAAGTTACAGTGTTACTCTATGCCCCATTTATGAATGAAAGAAACTAATGGGCAAATTAAGTCCCAAGTATGTGGTCATTTGCTGTCCACCGTGTAGATCTGATAGACCATTATAATTAAACAGCCTCAACATAGCAAGTGTCATTTTTTCATTTGTCATTTTGGTCTGATCAAAGCTCTAGTTCTACATATCAAATTGACCATTTTCGTACTGCAATCAAATTTAATGTACAAATCTTTTTTAAGGACCTCATTACAAATTATTTAATTTGCCTGTCATGAAAAATGTCATTAATAGTCAGAATGCGAAATTGCATACATTGAATGTTAGGTAGGACAATCTATATTTGTCCTCCCTAGCAAAAATTTTGTCATTTTGTACCGTACGTTTTAATAGTTTATGACATATGATCCTGGATGCGATCGTGAAAGCGCCATAAGCACTCATTGCCATGTTACACTGACACCAAAGTATAAGCACTTTTCAAGAACTGGCACACTATGTGACGAGCTGGCTGTGCCAAGGTTGCACGTATTTCATGAATCGTTCATGAAAGTGGCCGAAATTAAGTAATGCAAATTAATTAACATTTCACATATTCTGACACAAATTTGTGCATCTTCCCCACATCCCCTATGCCATGTCCCTCAAGGTACAGCAGAGTGCCTGCTATTGCGTAAGCAATACACTATATTCTTAACGTAATAAAATTTAATGCATATAAAAAGACTCATTACAAATCATTTCATATACCTGTTGATACTAATAATTGTATCTCAGTAGCCAGAATTCGAATTGCATAATTACCTGCTGCTAGATAAAGCAATCCATACTATTTTCCCAACCTAGCAACAGCTAATGTATGTAATTTGTTTTTGACTATTGAGTTGCAATGAGTAAATTTTGAAAATAGTCTAATGTCCAAGGGGGTGTTTCACAAAGATCCTTGGTCAAACTTAACTCTCAAGCAGGACTTAAAAATTATGGAAAGCCATTTGTAGCCTTAAAATGAAATATATTAAAAAGAGAAAAAGTATTTTAGACTTTTTATCAATTCAAATATTTTAGACTTTTTATCAATTCCACATGGAGAACATGAAATCTCCATGAATAATAGAAATTAGAACTGATTTGAATCAACATTTTAAGCCTTTTATAATAACTTTTACAAAATAGTTTCATAGATGCTAACGACTTTCCATAATTGTTAAGTCCAGGTTAGAGATAAGTTCAACTTTTGATCTTTTTTAAAAACTCCCAGCTATTATACATAGGGCAAGCCATTTTATTTGTCCGACCTAGCAACAACTAATGTATGTAATTTGCATTCGACTATGGAGATACGATGAGTATATTTTGAAAAAAGTCAAATGTCTAGTAGGGCGTTGCAAGAAAGTTGCAATCAATTGCAAATCCCCACAATCAAGCGTAAATCTTGCAAGTAACTGCAAATTTGCATTTGATTGCAACTCAACTTTCTTGCAACACCCCATTAGTAAGAGAGAGAGAGGGGGGGGAGAATGAAAGCTAGATCTAGTTAATTGAATTTAATTGTTAAAACTTTAATCCTAACAAATCCTAGGAAATTTAGGAGACTAGTGGGGCATTTCAAGAAAGTTGAGTTGCAATCAATCACAACTTTCTTACAGCGCCCCATTGGT
The DNA here is from genome assembly GCA_003118195.1 of Hemicentrotus pulcherrimus. Lineage (NCBI taxonomy): Eukaryota > Metazoa > Echinodermata > Echinoidea > Camarodonta > Strongylocentrotidae > Hemicentrotus > Hemicentrotus pulcherrimus. The sequence continues at coordinate 30,955 of BEXV01000842.1, read as the reverse complement.
GTGATAAGAAGCAAAGAAAGACCCACCTTGGATTTCCTCGGAGAGCAGCATGATGAAGAGCGTTGAAGCCATTGTTGTTGGTTACACAGATGTCAGCGTTGTGATCTAACAAAAGAGAGAGTATGTCATCTCGTTTCTTACTGATGGCATCATGAAGGGGCGTGTCTCCTTCGGAATCCTGCAATCACAACGATATCAATTTGGGGTTAAATCTCTCTCTTGACAATGTTACTTTTTATTTCAAATGTGAACAGGTTACAAATCCCGCATTCAGAGTAATTACTTTTCTTATCTGAACTTTATATAAAGAAACGTATAAAGAAACGTTGTAAAGTGAAATGCAATTGTGAGCATCCTTTCAAACAAAAACTCAATAGAACAATCAGGGTCCTGCTGTAGTCTGAATGTAATAAGGAAACGTAAAGAAACGTATATAAAGAAATTTGTATTAGGGAAATGCAAGTTTGAGCATCCTTTCGAACAAAAAATCGATAAAACAATTAAGGTCCTGCTATAGTCTGAAAGCCATAAGAAAACATTAAAACGTATCAAAAACGTTGTATCGTGAAATGCAAGTGTGAGCATCCTTTCATGTCAACTGGCCTCTTCAAAGTTGCTTTCTTTACACAATGTAATTTTCTAGTTTGTACTAGGAGTACTGAAACAGCCGATCAGCTTGGAGTAATGGAGTTCAAAATAAATGTACAATATTAAAATATTCCTCACTTTCCACTTAACAGATGAAAGGATATCTTAATTTTAAATCCCACTATCTTTTTTTTAATATAATTTCCTTCTCTACCTCTCACTTCTGGCATGATCTCACTCTCTTTCATACTTGTCCCCTTTTTA